>JAMKCH010032223.1:0-16806 GCA_023653785.1 Ophioderma brevispina | reverse complement strand
TACCGTAAATCGCATCACAAGCACCGGTGGACTGTAATTCAAACCATTCGAAAACAGACGAGAACAAAAATGATTAGCGCCCATCCACTGATAAGGTGGGTTTGCACGCTCTTCGTGTGTACGTTGTTATCATCGCAATAGATCCCATTCAATATACCAGTCCTTATGATATACATAAAATCTTTCTTACCCATAGGGAGAAATACCAAATTCATAATTGGCCACCCTGTTGTTTTGCCAGGCATTTCTGGAATGCAATGGTATGGTTACATAGCTGAATAGCTTGCCCTTTTTTGTACAGTGTACCGCGATAATGAACGACATACTGACTTCTTTGCTCAAATAACGATTGATATTGAAGTTTCAGGTTTGCTGTCCGTGTTTTGTTGTGAGATGCATTGGTACATGGAATTTTGATACGGCGATTTAAGCAATATTAGCACTTTTTGAAGATCGCCCCCAATTGTTCAAAAAATGAGGTTTTTATGTACACTGATTCAGTGGTAACTGCCCAGTACACTATACCGGGTGAATGTTTAGACTCAGAAAAATGATTCTGTGTGTCACAAACAAAGGAATTTTGTAATTGAATAATTTATTTATCGGGATCCCCTATAATAATTCAAAACGCTGCTGAACGCCTTCCAATGTGAAATAGCCGGAAATAGCGCCATGTACGTGTCCTACGCTCATCATTATTGTTTTTATTTGTTCAGGCAAGTCAAGTTAAGGTTATCTTCTCGTTGCAACTATTTCATCATGGCGGACATAAACGTAGCATTTCCATCTCTGCAGTTAAGTCCAATTCCTGGGATCCCAATTCTAATTACAACATTGGGGCTTATTTTATGATAAATACGCATTCTAGCATTCTCGTTCGCAGGTATATTTTCCTAGACAATTAATTACCAACATAACTGTGCCAAATATCAACTTTTTGAACTGAGGGTGCTCTTCAAAATGTGCCAGTATTTTGAAAAGTAAATCCGTCGATGTTCATCCTATTCATCTATTGTCTCCACCAAATAAATAGAATCCTGAATGACACCATCAAAGATTTAACCAAAGAAGTCGATCCACTTCCCTGGTTAGAGTAGAAAGTAAAAGAAGTCCACAGGCAACTCCATGCACGGTGTTTAGGCACAAACTTACAAACCCAAGCAATTAAGCTATGAATTTTTTTTTCCAAAGCAAATTTGATGTCTGTTTCTTTTCTGTATTATTTCTATGTTGCTTTTTCGCAGCTTGTTTTTGGTTAGGACTATCGTTATTGACTATTTTTATCTCTGTTTTTTAATATGGAAAAGGAAAGGATTGGCATTTTTATTTCGTTTCAAGGAATAAGTCTCTTCTTAAAATCTTTAGGAAAAAAAAAAGCTTTCTTAATTTTTATGAACATAACCAATTTCAAATATTTCTGAACAAAACAATTTTGATCGGATTTTTATCTGTTGTATCGTAATGAGTCTTTGTGATTATATATGGGGATTTTGGGACTCTTTTCGGTTTTTCGTTTTGGAATATGATCAGTTATTGATTAAAGCTGTTTGAAGGTACATGAAAATTGGCATCACAGAGCTAAAGAACACGGTGTAAAGTTTGAAAGAAAGGCTTAGGAATAGAAAACTCTGTCACTTTACTTCGAACTCATTTAATTATATATTTAATTATCCCGTTGTAAAGAACCGAGTGTCCCCATGAGAGAGTGGTCCTAGCTACCATAGCAACATGGTACGGAATATACCGTGGAATTGTAACGAGCCCATTTGGGTAACAGTGCTGAACACTGATGCATACAGCACTAAATGACGAACACAATGGACGATGGTGTGGTAGGACCCTGAATCTCATGGACATTGGTCTTATATGACACCTGGGGACCTGATCAAATAAACACTGAATGTGGAAAGTTGTTTAGATTGATTGACTCGCTGTTTCCAAAAGACGATTTGCTCCCATATTGTATCCGATTACCCATGCTTAGGGTTACGTCTCATATTTTGCCCCGCAATTAACTCAGCTTAATCTGTTCAACTGCCTCACGCTTGTCACCACTCAACAAGAACTAACTATTTCCAGGCAAAATATTGTTGGCGGCACCTCCTGCTCTAGGGGTGATCCCATGCTCGCTGCAGATGGCACGTGATGGAATTCGTTGCCCCACACATTGCGTCCAAACATCAACACGAATTCAAATTTCATTGCCTAACATGTGTCCTTTGCCCTGTGGATTATTTGTAGAGCACAGAGCCTGGAAGAATAAACCAAGAGGGGAACTCCGCGCGTGTTGTCACATATGCCAGCAGCGTAAACCGATTTCCCTCACACCTCTCGCTCCATCCTTTTTGTGCGCAACAGCTGCGCGTTGGTCGCTGTTGCTGCACAAGCAAACACGCCCCTACCAATGCTAGTGACGTCTCGCGTTATGTGTTTAAATCAATGCTCTGCATTTCCCCTTGTCTTCCATTGTCCGATCGACCAATTGTCTGCAATATTATGCCGAAAACATTTGATGGAAGAAACCAGCATCTCTAAAAAGATTCCTGCATTCCTAATGCACAAAAGTCTCCCCATGACCCCTGTTAATGGTGCTTAGGAAAAGGATATTTGAGCCCGAGTATAGCTGTGGCAAATCATCTGTGTATTGTTGATTTTTCACTCGCTAAAGGTGACACGACGTAATTACCGGGGTGGCGTGTGTCATAACTATGCAGTCAGGATTTTTCCAAATACGACATATCGAAACCAAATATGGTGTGCCCAAAACTATGATAATGAAGTGTGGTGTACTCATTATAATACTTTTGGCACCTTAGATTTTGGTTCGCTGTTTCAGGAGAACTTCCGGTCTGGGGTTATATTTGTTACGTCGTTGGTTTAAGCGATGCTGGTGAACAATCCTATACATGCACTGTACAAGCGAATTAGGCCTTTGATGACCACGCTGTTAGAATACAAAGCTATGCCATACATTGTTCGTGGTTCAGGCAGGTGTTTGCAGATGAGTTTGCTAATAGTAACTACTAGCTATTTAGCGTCATATTACACCAGCAAAGTGTAGTTTGCTCATCTCAAATATACTAAAAGGGGACGCCGGAGTCAAATCATTCTCTCTGTCCGATTTTCCGCACATCGTTCGAATCAGGCACGGTGCTGTTATACGTGATTTTACGGTATCCCAATAATAATACCCAGCCCTCACTCACCAACAACTTGTACTGTCCCTGGGTTCATTGATATCTAACAACTTCCATTTGATGACATAGCGCAACAACATGTGTACAGAAACTATTATATACTTCAGTCTGGCATAACCAGCTTTTTTTTCGCGGGGGGGGAGGGGCAAGCAATATTAAAATTTGTTTGTATCGTATGGCCTATGGAAATCACTAATTTTTCAGCTGGGGAAGCGGGGGGATAGATTTTCCCCTGCCCCCGTACGGGTAGGCCACCTTCTGTATACCTTACGAGCTTGAATTCTACTTACCGTAGCATTATACAGTTGTTCTTGAAGAATTTCCTTAAGATTTAGGGACAAATATCAAAATTCGAAAAAACTGCTGTGTGAAAGCGCACTATGGCACCCCGGCGGGGCGCAAAAAAGTTAGGGTGGAACATCAAAAGAAAACGGGCTAAGAGCAGGGGTCGGTGCGACACGCAAACAGGGGGTAAGGTAAGAGATGAATAGAAAAAAACCACAGACAGCAAAGGACAGCGCAAATCAGATTTAATAACCCGTGCAAACAGTCAGTGATCCGATATAACCGGAGCCGCTCGGGAATATAGAGAATACTGAGCAGAAGGGCAAGAGGCAAGTGAGGGGGCAGCAGTAGAGAACAGATTGACTGATCATAAGCAGGAAGGAGAATTCGCGCACAGAGGGCAGAAACTGTGGGTGCAGTGGGGGTACGAAGTAAGGGGGTAGCGGGAAGGAAAAAAGGGGGGACGAGGAAAAGGAAGGACTAGGTGGAACAATGGGTGATAACGGTGAACCATCGCGCGATGAGATGCAGAGGCAGGGGCAGCGCTATTACGGTCAAGTAGCCTAAGGAGGAAGGTCTGGGAAGTGAAAAGACACCAACTCATGAGTAGCAGGCGGCATAAGCGAGATACCAAGTAGGTGAGGAGGAAGAAGCGAGGAGGACCAGTAACAAACATGTCTCGATAGGATTCACACCAGAAATTAACACTAACAAGCTTGAGTTCCAACACACGAAGTACTAAACGACGGTGGGGACAATCGGGAAGAAGAAGGACCATGTGCACACGTGAATAAACAGTACAAGCATATGTCTATTTGTTATTTCGTTATCAATAGGATTTGCTGGGATCACATGACCCAATTGGTGAAATACTTCCAAACCTGGTGCATTGTGGACTGACTCATACACCCTCTGCGGTCTCTATGAGAGGCTATTCTGTGTCCCTATTTATTCCTAAATTTTGGATTATTTCAAGTGGACTTATAAAGACATTCTTCTTTAATCGTCCTTACAGCCTCTTTAAGGTAGGATTAATCAGATAATCCTGACGTAGGGCCCGTGCTGTCCGTGGATTGGCGGCACTCGCTCCTGCGTCCCAAGTGTCCGGGGTTCGAGTCCCACTGCGGCCTATGTGTTGTGCCCTCGAGTAGGCACACTTTACCTTAATTACTCCTCTCCAACCCAGGTGTAAATAAATGGGTACCGAGCATTTATTCAAGTCGGGAAGTAACAACCCGCTGTAGAGAGGTGTAGCGAGCCCCCTACAGCAACAATATATTGGTGTATGTTCTGGCCCTATCGGCCTTCGAAAGAGAGATGGGCACACTCCGGTCCTGATACAGTCCGTCCCTTTACGCCTTACAGTTTTACAGATAAACACATGGTCCCTCTATTAGCAAGATAACGATTAATTTAGTCAACTTGACTATGGTAAGGGAATGAACTTTCCTCCCACAATTTTTCGTTTTGCAAGACAGTACCATTTGTTTTAGTGTCTGCTTTATTTTCTAATTCCTTAATTTTTTACATTAAATTAATTTTCCAGCCTAAATGGAAGGGGCTTTTAAACTGAAACTTAAACTGGGATTGTGTATCTAGTCAAAACACCTAAAATCTCATGATGGCTTTTTTTTAATCAAGTGTAAGTTCTTTCGAAAAAATAGTTTAAAGGAAATAACTTTACTATTTTCGCAAGGGGTTGGGGCCTTATATGCATATTCGAGTCAGAATCTATTATGAAGCGAAACTCAATTCAATGCCTCGCAAGGATCAAGTAAAGAATACAACCCAAGAAAGTACTTAGACCAAAATATTATATAGAAGCTGGGAGAAACTGGCCAGCATTGATTAAATACGACGAAAAATCCGTCTTGAATCCCATCCTACGCAACCATGAGCCCAAAACGGTAAGCTCAAAGTACCCTGGCTCTGTAACACCTCTGGCGCACTATGAATAATCCTGTCTACCTTAAGGAGTTACCTCGCACACACCCTCTCTAGATGCCACATCAAGACAAAGAGTAAAGTATTTTTCTGCTTAAACATCTTGACAACAACTCACGGACACAGATGGTGTGCTTTGCCCACCTACCCTAAGATTGACAGCACTCGCTGTGTGCTCAGAGTATCCTGAGAACTTCTTTTATGGAACTATCACCCATGCCAAAAAGCTGATCCACCCTTAAATGCCTCTGCCTAGCTTATCACAGGATGATCTCCTTTGACCCAACTCCAACAGAGAACTTATGTATCCTACCAGCCTGCTCCCTAGACATCTGTCGAAGTGTAGCAAGCATACAAGAGCGTATCTGCAAGTATCTAATGTGAATTAGATTACTTGATGTATCTAATGTACATACAGAGACCAAGTTGCTAACGCCTTAAATCAGAGAAGTTTCTTAAGCAAAAGTCCTACCCCTTGGAAACGGTCTTCTAAGGAGTTTAAGAGAGTCCGCCTGCGTAAAGAAAGACTTGCGAGCAACCAATAACAGCTATTGGCTTGGACCTGGTGAACATCTTCCATCTGGAGCTGGCTCCTCATGGGCTAATGGCGATCCTCAACAGATTGAGAACCAGAATGTGCCGATCTAAGGTTTCCTTGCCGAAGTGGGGCTTATCGGGAGCAGATCAGGACACTACCTGCTGTTGTGGAACAGCACCACAGACATGGAACATCTCTTGGTGTCTGGCCCATTCGCTGGGAGCAACATGCACAACCATCAACAGACAAGTATCTTACAGAAATTCAGTGAAGCAGCCAGATATACGCCACTCTCCTGGCTAGATCGCACATTTGACACTGTGTTTTTGGACACGATTAGAAGAAGATTGAATATGGGGCATTGATAGTGAGGTCATATAAAAACTCTTGGATGAGGTTCTCATACTATTTCTCTTTCCACAACCCTTTAATTTGTGGAACTAAGAAATGGTCCGAGGATAATTTAGATTGCCTTGCTTCTGTTACAAGTTCCTAGAAAATTCTTGATGAGAGGAATCTTTTCATTTAAATTGATCAATTATGATCACATTAATTGTTTATTACTATTTTATAGTATTCCTTGGTAACTAAACGTCAATGGTTTTCAGTTAGAACAATTCATAGAAATTTTGGGAGTCAACTCGTTCCTGTTCAAAATAGGCAGAAAAGACATTTCTAATCCGTGTACTTATTGCTAAAAGAAGAAAGTGTCATTTTTTACACTGCATTATGCATTGGTTCAAAACACCCTTCTATCCATAAAATTAATACAATCCATAACAATGTCCAAGCAACCGCCAAGATGTAAAACAAATTTTTCCCTACAAAAACACAAACAATAAGTTTTTTTTTTTAAGATTTTTTAGTTTTTTAAATTTCTTTATTTTATTACAATTTAGAGGACCGATACCTCAGAGGTATACCCACAGTGGTTAACCACTCTACTAGGGGTTCGCTCGAAACTGACCAGAACGCTTGGGACAATCAGGGGTTACCACCCTACTCTTCTTTTTCCGACCCTGGACTGGATATACATATATACCAGTTCTCCGAAGGACAGGATATTCCGTTGGGGTTTCATTTCCCAAGTTCCAAATTGAACCACGAGGGAGACGGATTGAGTTTTTAAATCAATAGTTTCTATACAAATTAATCCAGAATTTAGTACCCTATTAAATCCCAGCGATGGCCCTCCCGGTTTTGCAATCGGGGACCTCCTTGCACCAAGGTCGAATACCTAACCCATGGGCCACGCTCTCCCTTGAGAGCGCCATCCACCTGACCATTTTCTTTGTGTTACATGTCATGGGCAACGTTCCAAGTTCAATTGTTGGGTTTCCGAGAGGGAGAAATTTATTCAGTTCATGGGGGGGAAACAATCTGCCAAGTGAAATTTTTTTCAAGTAAAACATCCAAATTCGGTACGTTTTTAACCGATTTTGGGCCACAATTTTCGCCGATTTTTGCCAAAACTGTTTGGCATGTTGGCCCTAAATAGCCGATTTTGCCCCAAATTTGGTTCACTATTTTGTTTTGGCCGGGGGGGGTGGAGGTGGTGGGCAACTGGGGAAAGAAAACAGGTTAGGGCAAAAAGGGCCCCCATCAGGTGCATTTTTGGGGCAAAACATCAAAAATATATAATTTTAAACCAATTTAGCCCAATATTCTATTTATGCACCATTTGGTGATTTTTAAGCCGCAAAATCGCTGATTGTTCCCCAAATTCTAAATTTATCCTCTGTCCGTGGCAACTGGAGGACGGGGGTCAGACCAAAATAGGGGGCAATTCTTCCCCCCCTCCCCCGCTGGTTGTCACCACTGATTAAATTGCATTCTGCATATTCAATTCCAATTCAATCCTTATCATTCAGAAAAATTCTAAATTCCATTAAATCCAATCCTTGGTCATCAAAACGAATTTTGTGATTTGCAATTGAATTCGAATTCATTAAAATGAAAATTCGCCCAACCTACTTTACATTCAATTTTCATGCATTGAACAAATCATTACTGCAAACTATAACTGCACACCCTACCCATCAGATATATATATGTAAACAATCCAGAACATCTCACAAAGACCCCATGTCTCTGATGGCCAAATATGGGGTGTTCAACGTGACCTTCACGTTCAAAGCGGCCATATGAGTGATGACTCCCATATCCCACCGTTAAACTTACCCAAAATGTGCCATATTTTTTTACCAAAGCCAAAAGTTGGATGGCAGAGACTGGAGTGTAACTGGTAGTTAGGCAAATCACCATGTGGCCTTTAACAATGTCTATCCCTTTTGGGCTTATAACACAACCGACCCAAATACAAGGTGGTTACTGGCTGTCGAAAAGCCTATAAACTTGGAGTTTGCGCTGTTTGCACCTTCATATGGCTACAGATTCGCACGTCAAAAAATCGCTGTCCATCTGTGGTTATACTAAGTGGGCGTGGAGCTCCCCGTCCAGCAAGAACTGAGTGATAAACTTCCAGATGGGGCTGAGCACCCCACCCAAGGGCCACATCACCCTCCCTTACATCAAGGGTTTCTCTGAAGTTTATCAAAGAAAAATACCAAAACTGGTGTCACCATTCCCGGCCGTACTCCTACGCAATCCCCCTTCCGGAGCCCTTCTAGTTCTCCTAATGACAGCCTCAGTTGTTGAATCCGGCACAGGGACCATTTACATACAACATCAGATGGCCAGGAACTGCCTCTAGAAATAAATAGGGAGACTGAAAGACCTTTGGGGAGAGACCTGTAAAGCACAAGCGGGAAGCTCCACTGTGGTGCTCACCTCAGGTGCGAACATGTTTGTGATTACCCCAAGGTACATAGATCTGGGCACAGACCCCCGGTGGTTAAAACGTGGAGAGAAAGAGGCAATATACATCGCTTCCAACCAGCCGGACCTCAATAAGGACAGCGGCCAACGCAACCTGCTGATTCCTCCAAATTCCAAACTTTTAATTGAACACATGATTTGGCAGCTTATGTCCGATCATTGTGACCAAATAGTGGTAGGCAGTACCAGTCCTAGCCATCAGTGCGCGAAGAAGTGTTCACATCGGATTGGTCGCGAAAATCAATGTAAGTTGGAAATTTACTTTGCTTATTGTGGAATCAGTTAAAATTCACTCTCAAGATCAAAGATTCTCAGTTGATAAAAGAAGGATATTATTGTGCATGTTAAGTGACAGAGAAAACAAAGGACTGATGATTTAGTTAGGCTAAGAATGCGCAATGCCGGATGATTAGACATGCCTATACAGACATTGACTTTTGAGGCGCGCGCGCGATCGCGCGCAGTCGCGCATCTAAAATGCTTTGAGTTCGAGCGATTTTTCGCGCATCTTGTTAAAAGCGGCTGCGAGTTTTCTACCTTCGTATTTGAGCCGGCAACCCAGCAAAATATTCCTTGGCAATATATAAATGATAAATGATCCAGAAAACTAGCCTACCAGTTACACGCATTTTCAAGATAGTTTGAATAGGCCCAGTAATCGGTGCCGAGAGAAAAAATCTGCGGATATTAACTCCACCAATGTATCGGAACTCCAATAAAAATACCGCATGGACGGTGTACGAAAAATGAACAGGACTATGTGTTAAATAAAGCATGAAGTAAACGTCGTAATTTTTTTAAAGCCTTAGTACTGTTAATCGAACGTGGTTTGTTTTGATTGAGCCGAGTTTTGAGGTATACGATGGCGCCTCGGCGAAAAGAAGAAAGAAGTGAGCGGGTCTTACAACATGAAGGGAGTAGAATTTAGATAAGATTTTCGACATCAAGAAATAAACGATAGGCGGTCACCTCGATGGTCAAATTGATTGGTTCAACTATGCACGAAACATGTTCAAAGAAATCCGGGAAAGAGAAAGGAAAGGTGCCGGGGAAAGGGTCGTGATAACAAGTAAGAACATAGACGACAGAGACACACGTTGATGGATACGTTACCAAGCATCGTGGAATCGACATATTAATTAAAACGTGAGCTTACTCCCAATTAGTAAGATAATTCTGCTAATATGACTGACTGTTGCCGCTAGGTTCAACATTTGATTACTAATAATGTGGGACTGTTAGTGCACAGCCCAGTTTACTCTCCCTAGTCTAGACTTGAGATCCCTTTCAAATAAAAACAAAAAAAAACTTCCACTCATGTTCGAGGTTCAAAGGCCTGGGTGATAATTCCTTGAAAATTATACACTTGAATGATAACAATACAATAATGTAATTTGATTACATCTTGAGTGACAGTAAGTATGTAAACTTACTTGTTACTCAACTTGATTGCAGTAATTAAAAAAATGACTTATTGCACAACTGAATTGAAATGGCATGCGCTTTAACTTGCTTTGGTCCCAACTCAATTTGGTTTAATGTATATTCAGCCGGTCCTGCTGTGGCTGGTGCAGCTATATGCTTTGTAAAGCTCATCTCCAGCCAGAAGTTGGGAGCTTTAAAAAAGCTCCTTCTGCAAACTCGACGCAAGGAGCCAAGATGAGATTTTTAATGAGGCCTTGAAAAATTTCAACAGACGGTGTATGTATAGAAATCCAATTCTTCTTCTTAGCAGGGCCACCAAGTCATTAGTAATGGCTTGTGGTGGTGTCGGATCTATGCAACGGAGTAAGCTGATCCGGGGCAGCGTGTATCCACGTACGGATGCTCCTAACATGACCCGCTTTTTTGAGATGGGGGGCGGATTGGGAACGTCAAGGGGTTTAACCCTAACTCTTATTCGACACTGATACGATGTAATGTACAGTTGTGACTCTTGAACACGGGGCGACGCTTACAATGTCCCTTCCGAAGGATGGGATGCTTCATGATTCATTTGCCGAATTCCAAGGAACCATGGAGGAGAGCGGTTTCTGTATTTAATCAATAGCTCGTATACAGGATTAAATCAAGAATTTGAGCAACCCGAATAAATCCAGCAAATGACCCAACCCGGATTCGAACCCAGGGATTTTTGTTTTTGATATATTTGCGGCCACAGGCAAGCACCTAAACCGCCTAGGCCAAGCTCTTCCCACGAAATCCCATAGAAATCCAATGGCTTCCAGGCTAAACCTGGGGATTATGCATCTTTTTGGAACAATCCATTTAATAGACAAACACCACACTGAGTTATGAACTCTAATCTAATCTTAACCAAAAAATCCCTAATCAGAGCACTTGAGCCAAACTTACATTTAGTGATTATGTCAGTCCTGTATCGATAAGGTCTATTGTTCCAGGGGTCTTGCAGTATTCCCTGGGGACTTCTCGTAGATATGTGGATAGTGCTCTTCTAAACACTCTAGAAAATGCTTTAACCACACAGGTCCTTTCATTGACAACAGGTCCAAAAGATGACCTGAAATAAACCAAGTTTTAATAATAATAATAATAAGATGTGACTTATAATGCACCAAATCCACCAGGCAGGAGCTCAAGGCGCAAATACAACTTACACTACAAGGGAAAATTACAAAATACATAGAAATCAACAGTTAAGTGACCAGAAAACAGCCTACGAAAGCACAAAATGATGAAAAAGCTATACATCACATGAGTTTTTAAAGAGGTCTTGATGGCCAAAGATGTTGCTGAGATCTGACATGAAATGGTAAGGCATTCCAAAGACGCGGCGCCAGCCATTGAAAAAGCTCTGTCCCCCCCATGAATGTTTGAACGAGGTTCACAGGAAGTGGAATGGTGCGGAACGAAGCATGCGAGGTGGGGTATTGGTTTGAGAAGGACATTTATGTACCCGGGTACTCGATTATTCAATTGATTGAAGACTATTAGGTAACCAATTGGTACACAATATATAACCAACTGGCAACCAGTGTAAGTCTTTTAAGATAGGGGTGATGTGAGAAGATTTTCTAGTTAACATCATGTTTTATGATTGTAAAATCTTGGATTGCCCACCCTGTGATGCAATGGAGGCTTATACGCTCTAGTATGTCATATAATTTTAAAATAGCACTTTTTTAAAAAAAATGTAATTAGGCTCATATCATGTATACGCAAAAACATTATAAGTAGGCTATATGCCTGTAGACTTGTAGAGCTTGTATCGGTTTGTGTTTTCTTTGTCGAATGTTGGTAAATAATAAAACCCGATGGCGACAATTGTCGACAATCAATCTTTTGAATGAATGCCCAATCTCAATTTTGTTTTATTATATACTTTATAGCACACAAAGGTTTAGATTGAGCAATTGCATGGAAAACAATTAACCTCAACTTTGACTCTTTCAAACTCCCACTTTACTAGCCAGGGACTATTAGGAGGTTGTTGAACTATTTCTAATTCGACGCAAAAGTAGACCAACTTCTGGAGTTCATTGGGTTTTTATTAATGATGGTGTAACAAAATATTTCACATATTTGTTAGAATTCACTATTGAAAACAGGTTACTTGGGGGTGAACGTAAAAAAGTATGGTTTAAATTCAAGACTCTATAAAGTCATAGGCCAGCGGGAATAGGCCGGTTACAAAAGTGATAAGGCTCTACCATGAATATTCTTGTCGGACAAAATTTCCATGGATGTCGCCATGCCAGGAGGAAGTGCACTTGTCGCAACCATTGTCGATACAAGCTAGTAGACTGTGTATCTGTGTGTAAATCACCTCGTGCCTTGTCTTTGGCTAGTGTTTTTGAATTTCGGCATTAAAGGAGTTTTGCCAGGGTAGGAAAAAAAATGCTATGTCCAGGGGAAGATATAGCACATTTTATGAATATTTCCAACCATTTATGTATTTCTTTTATCTGAAAAATCAAAATTTCCCCAAATGGTAAAAAATTCTGGGAATGAGCTTCAAGATTGCCCATTTCCCCATTGGTTTACACAAAATAATTTAGAGACACACAAAAATCTTTCTGCGGGTTAGGGATGTGTCTCCGAGGAATCAGAAATGGCACCCCATATTTTACAATTTTTTATCAAAAACGAGGACCATGGGCTATACTCGGAGATGAGATTTGGAGCCAAATTTAACACAAATTTGCAATTTTTTCCTATCTTTACCTTTTTAGTAAATTTGGAACAGTTGCCTTCAGATTGAAGAAATTTGACAATTCCATCAAATTTGAGAAAATTTTGAAAAAAACAATGACCCATTGCTTACCAAAATTTTTTTTCGCATGAAAAATGGGGTCATTGATATTACAGAAGGCTGGGGAAAATGAGACCCCTTTGTGGCATGTCACTGTATTTTTTTTTGGTGTGTGTTGAAACCCATCTTCCCCTGGGGAGTGTAATTTGGGGTGCTTCATACAAGAGGTTTACCAAGATCGATTCATCCAAATAATAGCAAATTGTTAGACATACTCAAAATCAGGGATGAACCCTACATCCATAAATCCTTTTAAAATATAAATCATGCACAATTCATCTCAATGGAGCATGCGTACCTGTCCCCTGTTGGTATACCAGATCATGGCAAAGTTTGTAGTGGTCTTTTTGTAACAAATCCAAGATTTGAAAATAGGGAGCTGCTAGCTTGAAAAGAAAAGTGATGGACATTTTATTCATTTCCATTAAAGGCCCTGTTCCTATTCTCCCTACACTACGCTTTCCTACCCCCTTTCACCCCGGCCACTCTACCCTCTCCGCTCTTGTTCGTCCCCAATTTCGCGTTCCCCCTACCTACACATAATATCTCCCCGCACCACAGCGCCTCTGCGCTTCCATTTTCCTTCCGCCTCCCTTCGCCTTGCCTTTCCCCCACATGCCAGCACGTATACTCACCCGTCCACACCCAGTTTCCCCCAAACCCCCCCCACTCCCCGACTCCCCGTCCCTCCTCATTTTTATAGCCCCTTCTTCTCCTCTCCTCTACCATTCAACCTTTTTCTTCACGTTTAAACACCCCTACCCCCCCTTCTTTATTCCCTTATCCCTTCTTATAGAATTAGCCCCCCCCCCCCCCCCCCACCCCCCCACTCCCCCCCTTTTCAACCATAATCCCGTTTCTTCCACCTCTTTTTTTTTAATTTTGGGGTTAAAAAGAACCAAAACAACCCCAACACCTCAAGTGTGGCCCCCCACCCCCCATCCCCCACCACGTAGCTTACGCTACCCCCCCTTTTTATCACTCCCCTCTCTCCCACTTCCCCATCCTAAACTCTTTCTACCACCAACCCTTCCTCATTTCTTAAACATCCCTCTCCTCCCACCCTCACAGTCTTCCTTTAGATTCCACCCCCCTCTCTTTCTTTCTACTCCCCCTTTTTTTCGTTTTTTCGCCCCCAATACCTGTCTCCCCCACCATCCTTCCCCATCCCCCCCCCCCCTTTTTATACCACTCCCCTTCCTTCCCCCCATTTATCCTCTTCCCGACCCCCTTACTATAACCCTCATACTCTACCTCTCCCTCACCGATCCCTACCTCTCCCCTATATCTCCACGACGCTCACCTTCTTCCAATCATCCCAAACCCACAATTTTACACATCTTCTGTCAATACTATGTTTCCCCCTCATACCGGCCTTATTTCCCCTACACTATCCTCCTATCTTCTAGTTACCTCTTAGAAAACTGTGCAACTTTTAATAGGTGGACAAGACGGTTATGCGGTGCTAATCATTTTAAATCATTTGACACCGGGTTTGGTCTTCACCCCTTGACGGGACTACGGAAATTGTATACAGTTGGTTATTTGTCTACGCCCCACAGTCTAAGCGAGGAGGCAAAAGGTTTTTGACCAAGAAACAGTTGAAATTCCTCATAAATAAATAACCTTTCCTAACCAAGGCAGGGCCATATGGCATGCCCAAGGTAAAACTGAACATAAAGTGACAGGAGGAGAAATTGTTGGATACAAATTTCTCTCAAATTGCCCTTGACCGGTTGTAGACCACCTACCGAGAACGTTCGCAGGTTTATTGGAACAACAAGTACAAAAGAAAAACCGCAAACTTTGTTTTGAGCTTGACTGCTTCGTAATCGTCCCTACCTAGGAAACCATGCGTTGCTTTTCTGTTGTGCCCAACATTAAATAAATACTAAATGATGTATTACATAAAGACGGGCAATTTGGATTATTCACTTCAGGTGTGATCTACAGTTGGAAGCATTCCAAATATGCATTTTTTTCTTTTTTGGTTAAAAAAGAAATTGGGCGCTTCTTTCTGGAAATGTCAATCAGTCCTTAACTGGACCTGCTTTTTAATATCAGTAGGAGTATGTCCTTTCTATCTCTGCTGATCATCTTGTGTTAGAACAAGATTTGCATCTCATCTTAATCAAAAGAACCTGGGTCTACTACAAGATTGATTGGTAAGGAGCACCGGTGATGGGCAAGCTCCTTTGAATCTCATCTGAAGTCATTGATTCCTCTGGTCATTATAGCACTTGAAAATGGAAAAATGACACAGGAGATGTTATTAGAAGAGGAAATATAGACACAAACCAATTGTTTAAAGAATATCCGTGATTCACCTGAAAGAGTCAAAATATTTAAATTTGCAGGAATAGACTTAAAAGTGAAAAAAATAAGTCGGTAGACTCTCATAAGTTATTTTTTCCAGCGAAAAATTGATAGAAAAGAAAACAGCAGTATCGAAAGATATGAATCTCCATTCAATTACTGTGTTGTAGAAATGTCCATACGGACGTAAGACTACAATATCCGATTTTGACCTTTATTAGGTTGTCTTTTGGTCCTATAAACTTGTGGAGTATTGAGGATAACCTAAACTTGTTACGAACAAACGCGGCAATACCTGATTTTTGATGATCTTTTAATTTCTGTTGAGCAAATCATTGATATTGTCTTTAACCATGCATTGAAGATGGAGTAGGTTGCAGGAATTGCTGGAGCTGAGTTGCTGGACTTTGGAAGCCAGAGTCATGCATGGCCTCTGGGTTGGTACCTTGCCTTCATGCCTGGGAAACGGGGGGTGGTTCTCATTTGATTTTGGTCAGGATGTGGGGCCTACATTATACTATGTTCGGTCTCAAGTTTGATGGTGACGTCACGTACATGTTAGGTGTCGGCACCCTAATAACGGCACGCATGGACTTTGGAAATTGTTAGGCATTTCCCTTACCAAAATGAACCTCTTGTTAGTGTCACTCTTCTCACCCTCGAATCAATGGTAAAAGTGCAGGGGTAACGCCTATGTTTGGCCAACCGCTCAACACATGACCAGGCCATAACGCTTTTGTTTTATTTGGAGAATCTACCCAAAGAATGAGTAAAATCAGGGTTCTACCTTTATTGTTGTGTTTATCTTGCCCAATTTGTTAAATTTTGACCTGGGTAGAAGCCCAAGGCTCCCCCTTAAGGGCCTGTTCCCAGGGCAACCCTGTGTATCTGCCGGCCCACAGTTTCCGCATGTTTATTAGGGTGGCTTGTCCCAACCTATGGTGCAAGGGTTGTCATGTACCAACGCCGATGTTCAAGGGAACGCGACCCAGGCAGCTTTACTCCACCCCCGGACATAAAAGCATTATTAGTCTGATTGATCAGCTGTGTCACTGACACATCATCAGCCTAATACAGCTTTACGCCTTTTATTTTGGTGGTCTGCTGCCGCTCATACTGTATTGTAACTATTACATTAGGTGGTTATCTCCAAGGTATATCTATATAAGAACCTTCTATTGTTAACTTTTTTTTTTTTTTTTTTTTTTTTTTTTTTTTTTTTTTGATTAGTTTTTTTTTTTTTTTATTACCTGTAGCTTAGTTTGGTGGATTGGAGGCAAACATATACATAATGGTCCACCAATCCCTTCTACTCACAAGGTTTAAACTATTACATCTAGATACCAATGTAATGGAAAGATAATAGTTTATGCCCGATCTCACAAAACAACAGGCCAACATCATGTGTCAGACAT
>JAMKCH010032222.1:0-16679 GCA_023653785.1 Ophioderma brevispina | reverse complement strand
AGTAAATATTTTGAACACTCTGTGACCCCAGAAGACCCCATATTGACCTCTTGACCCATAACTTTTATAACGGGGCCTCCAGCCCATTCATATGCATGACTCACACGGCGATCATTTTTGCTTAATCTGTAGGAGAGTAGTGATTTGCAAGTTACGTAATTTGATGTATAGTGACCTCTGACCTCTAAATCATGTGTCATATGACAAAAGTCATCATTGACTTTTTTTGTAGTGTTGACAAGTCCTACAAGATGACACGATTTGAGCTATCTAGATTTTTTGCAATGGTTAACGTTGTTGACAGCTGTGACCCTATCGTTTTTTCGGGGGGGGGACCCCCCCCCCCCTTTGGACCCCAATCGGGTCAATGTTGAAAAGTTTCCTTCCTGGGCCATGTCTTGTCCCTTGTGGACAGTTCTGGTTATTATGGGATGTTCCATGTCCTAGAGATTATTACATGTGACAGAAAGAAAGACAGAAGAACTAGGCCTGGGGACAGATCTAATTTGACAAGACGGCCGTATTTGGGAATGGCGATGGTTGATATCCCCTTAATTCCCCCTTGAGGTGACTTGAACTTTGACCCCGTAACGTCACCAATATGCACAAATGTCATTAAATGTATTTTACCGAACACGTGCTAACACTTTACAAGGATCAATTTGAGTTTCAACTCAATCCAGCATGCCAGGGATTTGACCTTTTCACCCCTATAAGGTGACCCCCTGGGTCACGGATGGGGCCAACTGTACTTGTCCTGTATTTAGATGCCACAAGGATTATCCCGGACACTTTCAAGCTCATCGGAGCTTGTTTGTAGATTTTGACCTTTGACCTTTTGACTTTGACCTTTGGGGTCGAGACTTCCATAGACGTTCGTTTACCAATTAATGTTACATCACCTTGCAGCAATAACAGGCTTTACCTGTCTTCTATAGGCTGAGATCTAGCCCCCCAAATTTGGTCTTATTTTTAGCATTTTTTTGGCAAAATTTACCTTTTTGTTCTCCCTTACGACCTTTGATTCCCGGTATAAAAGCCCCTCGTGTAACACAACACAGATGCATTGTTCATCAATGGAAATAAAAAAAAAAAATCTCTATGCTATTTCTGGAGACAAACCATTCTTTGAAATTATTTACCTTAAAACCGAAAGAAATGACCTTAAATGCCCTATTGAGACCTCCAAAATAAAAATACCTTGCATACAATACACCATGAACATGAACGGCAAGCTCAAAGTTCAAATCCCTGTACTAATGTTATTGGGTTTTGAGATAAAAAAATTGAAATGTTGGAATATTTTTGGTTTTTGAACCGGAAGTGACCCCTTAATGAGAACCTTGATCCTGAATTGTGGACAACCCGAAGACCGTGCCTGTTAGCATACATGTGCTCACTTATGACGTCAAACTTTCTGGTACGGCGTACTTTGTAAGGACAAAGAGCGATTTTTGATTTTTTTCATCAATTTTTGGATTTCAAACGGAAATGACCCCCTTAATGACCTTGACTCCTTATCCCTGACCCCCCTATATGAAGCAGGGTCAGTGGTTCCTCTGCACCAGTTTGGTTGATCTCGGCGTAATTCCTGTAGAAGAAGATAATTGTTTGACAATTAAAATTACATATATCCAAGCATGTCAGGGATTTGACTTGTGCACCTCTAGACGTGACCCCTGGTCACGAATAGGGTCAACTGTCATTGTTCTGTAATTAACGATATCCCGAGGATTGTTCCTGTCAAATTTAAGTTCAATCTGAGCTTTTGTTTGAAATTTTGACCTTTGACTTGAACTTTGACTCTTTTGGGGTTCGCGGACTATCAAGACCTCTTCTATACTTTAATGTTACTCACTATGTATAAGGGCCTTTATCTGTCGCTCTACGGCTTGAGATAAAATCAATTTGGTCTTATTTTTAACATTTTTTGGCAAAATTGACCTTTGACCCCCTTAATGACTTTAATCCCGGTAATAAGAGAAAAAAACCAACCACCTCGTGTACACACAAAAAATGCATTGTTCCAACGCAAATAAAAAAAATATATTTCAAAATGTGTATGGTCTTCTGAGAAAAAAATTCTTGATTAGTACCGTAAACCGAATGACCTTATATGACCTTTGACTCCAAAATAAAAATACCTTGCATACACCAGGATAACATGAAATGCACTGTACTGAAAGTGCAGTCACTGTAATAATGTTTGAGTTTTGAGATAAAAATATTTGAATATTTTGGAATATTTTTGGTTTTTGACGCGGAAGTTCCGCCTATAACTGACCTTTGACCCCCATGCCGAGCACAACGTTTGTGAAGGGTCTTTAAGCTGCTTCATATGCTTGAGTCCCGTGACCATGCCAACGTTTGCATTAGTAGATAGCTATTTGTTTTGAAGATTTTTTGAATATTTTTTCACATAAGACGGAGTGCCGCCCTTAATGACCCCCAATTGACTCTCGACGACCCTCGACCCATAACTAGGTTTGTGAAGGGTCCTAAGCTGCTTCATATCCATGAGACACGTTACCATGCAATGTAAACTGTAAGGAGGAGATACAGTTTAAGAAAATCCCAGTTTGACCCCCTTTGACCCCTAGATGACCCCGCCAGGGGTCAAAGTCATTGCCACGATGGATGACACAGCGGGTCAGTTGGTGCAAGCCTGGTCAGAATACGTCCAAAACCATACAAAACTATTAGCAATTTGAAATTTTGTCCTGACGTGTTGCCAGAAACAAGAAGAAGAAAGAACGCATCAACAAAAACAACAAGAACGGCCTGAAGGCCGTCTTGTAAGAAGACGCCAGAAGAAACCGTAACATAAGAAACCAGTCGAGTTCCTCGACTGTGTAATGCCAAAATGAACAACTTAATCAAATAAATGAGTTTTCAAGTAGGTGACCCAAAGCTATCACCACTTGGTGCACTACGATGCAGATAAGGAAGTGTGTTCCACAGTTTGGGGTAGCAGCCAAAGAAAAGGCTTTGTCTCCAGCACATTTGTGAGTCCTAGGTAACCTTAAGGTTTAGACCGTGACCAGAACGAGGTGTTACAGAACCAAGGCGAGGTCTCATCACCACCAAAGACTCGTCTATGTACCGTTGACAAAGTTCCTTTACTGATTTATACACATACAAAGATTTTTTGAATTTGATACGTTCGCTGAGGACGAAGCCAGTGAAGTTCCTTGAGCAGAGGATAACATGGCCATTTTGGTTCAGATATACAAGACGCGCACATTTGTTCTGGAGCTTTTGGAGACTATTAAGGTCTTTTGAGCATGCCATTGGAAAGAATAATTGCAATAATCAATGCGCGATAATATTAAGGAACGAACTCATTTGGCACACGTTCTCTTATCAATAAATCTACGAATCCTGTGTCAAATTGCGAATCTGGGCCAGTTAATTGATTTGCACAGGTTGGTGATATGTTGAAGACAACACATTTGTTGGTCAAAACAATGCCCAGATTGCGGATGGTAAAGAAGGTTGATATGAACGGCAATCATTACTGAAGGCTGATGTCTTTTAGCCTTTCCTGGTGATGAACATAAGAAATGAAAAAAACCTCGGTCCTTGTATCATGGTTAAAGCTTGAGCTTGTTTTTTAACTCATCACTTGTTGATGGTCTGTTGATGTCAGCATTGTGAAAGTGGGAAAATTGCACAAGCGACGTCCCCTGGGATCAAGTTTGGATTAACAGTGTATACACTTGTGTGCCATCCGCGTAAACTGTGATACTTGCCCTTGTGACTACGAAGGTATGGCGGCCGATACCATGTGGCGTGTAAAAACAAAACCCAATGGGCCCACAACTGATCCTTGCGGTTACCATACTTCAGGCAGATATCATCAGATTGAGCACCAGCACAGATATCTGAAAGATCGTTTGTCAGGATTGCAGAAAGCCACTGTTTGTGACGACTCCCCAATGGCCAAATCTTCATAAACCCTCTGCAACAAAATTTCACGATCACCGTATCGAATGCTCAGAGAGGTCGAACGGCATTATCGGAGAACATCCCTCTGGTTGTCTAAGCACGGGACAAATCGTTATGTACAACAAGCAAGGGCATCTTTTACTATTGGCGTTGCCTTATAGACAGATTGCATTGGTTCACTCAGACAATGTTTTTCGCCACTGTTGTTATTATATTGTAATAACTGCACCAACTTCTATTCTCGGTAACCTTTGAAGTTAACATGAGGTTGTTTGCAACTGGGCGATAATTCTCAACTCGGGTTTGTTGAGCGAATGGTTTCTTTAAAAACCAGGTGTAAACAACAGCTCCTGCGCAGGTTATCAGGAAAAATCCCAGAAGACAAAGACATATTTACAATATCTGTTAGAGTAGGAAGTACCAATTTCAATGCTTTTTGAGGACCATGTTGGCCATTACCCCTCAAGAATACATTTGTTTGTTGGACAACTTGGTTATAACTTGTAACAACTCTTCTTCAGAACACATGTTCCAATGATTAAAGAACACCCCAATAGATTTCTGCTGTGAGGGAAGATTGCACCAATCACCTGTCGACACATTTCAGCACCATTTTTATCAACCTCGGCACGGATCTTATTGACTTTGCGAACAAAGAATAGGCCCAAAACTATTTGCGCAAGATAGAGGGGAAGTCAGTATCAGGGGGGCAGGTTACAATCAGAATTCATAGTTCCTTACGATCTTTACCATTTCTCTAACACCAGAGATATTTGTCACAGCCTTTTCTATAGTACACAGTTTTTGAATTAGAAACAATGTCCTTGACTGCTTGCTTAGCTGCATTGAACTCCCCACGATGGACTGCGTCACGTAGTCTTCCATCCACTTTCTTTTCTTTCACACTTGCCGACGTTTCCTGATGGCATCATACAGCAGAATCGTCATCCACCTGGGACTGTTTTTCACCATCAAACGCTTGGTAATTAAAGGGGCATGGAGTCAAGAACATCCTGACAGGAACTGTTATAGATAAGTCACTCACATGAACTAGTAACAATCCGGGTAGTACTTTCTGTGAAATAGCAGTCATTTTGGAAAAAGCCGATCAGAAAAGTGACAGTGGTCAATTTGTCTGAACTTAAGTGACAAGTGCGGATAATACGGGTTACATTTGGTTTGGGCAAATGCAGGTTACAATTAATCATGTAGTGATCCTTGGTAAATTAATATAAACAGCGACGTTTGATTTCACAACTAACTATCAACCCTGTCCGGGTTATAGCAGGTCAGAATGTGACCACACCTGTGTGTGGCCTGGGCAACATGTTGGACTAACCAATAGATCAAGAACTAGTTGACAATCTCTTAACCTCGTTTTGTCAGGGAGAATCAATGACATTAAAGTCCCAAGAGATAGAAACTTTTTCAGGTATATGTTAGAAATTAGATTGTCTGTGAATTCATCAAACTCATCAAGGAAAGATGACACCTTCAGTTTTATAATTCTTTTATTGTATGGAGCGGTCTGTACACAATGACGATGTACAAAGACCAGACATTTTGTAACACAACATTTCAACTGTTTCAGTTTCCCGGAAAATCTAAATTGGTCAGGTTACAGAGATTTATTGTGGCTTATAGGGATGCCAATCCCAGCCATGTGATCACAATAGTCACGGAGAACATTTTAAGAATGCATAACCTGGAGGACTTAATTCTGCTTAATGCTGCTACACAACTGGGTCATCTTTTTACGCATCACCAAGTCTCTGTAAGAACAAGGAATTCAATGTCATGCTCAAATTACAATATTCACATATAACTTCAGTTTTGTTGCTAGTTGAGTGGACATCCATAAGCTCAAGTTTATATAACGGGTGGCACAAACTATATGTAACGGAGCTGCTCTGTTTGGTCACCCACCATTGTATCACTACATTTACTTTTTCCATTGTATCACTGGTAATAAACTGAAACGAAACAGTTCACCGTTTGGTTTGGATTATCGTGAGCTACATACTTCGTCTGATTACAAGTACTCACAAGTATTGGGGGATGGCAAATGTACATCAGTAGGCTTTACTGCTATTATGCTGCCGCCTCTTTTGCCAAGATGGCGCTCGCTTTCTGTTTTAAATTCTCAAGGATGGTGATATGATGTTGTAGCACTGTCAAGAGCACTGCAATGATGGTGAGTTAAGCATGGCTGGCCGTTAAAAGGTTGAAAGCGTCCAGTGCTTTACAAAGTTTCAGATGTTAGTGGGCAACTCAATGTAGTGGTACTAGCCACACCATAAGATGGTGGATGCTGGAGTATTGTGAAGCTTAAGTTCACAGATTGATTGAGATTGATTGAGATTGATTGAGATAGGGCTGATCACACTTCATGCTTGTGATGCATTGATCAATCTCATGTATATAAAGGGATGATCACCCCCTATCAATTGAACGCTAAGCTGATCAAATCAAGATGTGTTGATCACTGCAATGGTATATAGGCGGTAGTTGCTATGGTCTAATGTACAGTATTGTAGTACAGTAATGATACCAAAAACAAGCATAACTTGCAGAAAATGCAAATGTCTTCTTGTCATTCCAACCATAGTGGTGATTACAAATTTAACCTTTCAACAGGAGCAATTGTAGACATATGCATAATATAAAACTGCAATAAAAGGGATTAGTTTGAGAGAGCCTTGTGAAAGCAGCCCAGCGCTGCAACTGGAACTCTCTGTTACAAAGTATCAGACATAAAAACATTGTGGTGGTGCTTAAGTTATACCATATTACAATATATTACAATTGTTTTAATTTTATCATGTCACCCAAAGACAGTGGAGTAACGGGGTCACTTGTCTGAGGGGGCAAATTTTAAAAATGTGTCAGTGTCTCTTTAATAGGGGGGTCAAAAGGCCAATTTTTTCCCGTTCAGAGGGCTAAAAAAACGTATGATTTTAGCTGATTTTGCAATTTTTTTCCGGCCAAAGTCGTCAGGGGCCAAACTGGCCCCCCCCCTGCCCCCCCCGCCTGTTACGCCACTGCCGAAGACCCCTATTAGCCCTCAAATGATTAATAAGACCAGAAGCAACCAAGGACACAATCGGATATTTACCGTTACTCTCCGTAATGAACCCGGGAGCAACAGAATTGTAACCATCTCGAGTACAAAACGGTTGAGTGATTAAATATGTGACAGACTGAACAGGAACCCTGAAACGTGATTCTTACAGTGCAGCAATTGGTTGCCTTAAGAGGGGGGCCAAGACAAAGTTTGTACAGGGGTCAAATTTTTTAAATTGATCCATCATGTTGAAAAGTGTACCATGTATTTGTCCTAACAACCACAGATTCAGGAAAGTAGAGTTTGTCCTATCTACAACGTAACGTTTAAGAGTTATAGGCTAAAATAAGCCAAAAATCAATAAAAAGGGTCAATTTCATGTACAGGGGGCAAATTTAAATTTGCCTCCGATTTAGATACAAAAATGGTGCAAATATTTATGGAGTTCAATAGGATTAAAATAAGGAATAGTTTGACTGGTCTTAAATTACTTTAGTTACCAATGGTAAGGGGGCACAGAAGGTCAACGCCAATTGCATTTCAATGGGGCTTGACCTTGTGTTCCCCATTACTTCTTATGCAAGCATTTGCGACACTTTAAAAAACTATTCCTTATTTTGATCATACGAGCTCCACCAATAATTTGCACCAGTTTTAATCCAATCGGATCAACTTAAAATTTGACCCCTGTACAACTGAAATTGACCCTTTTTAATTGATTTTTGCTGTTTTTAGTCTATAACTCTTAAACCTTAAGTTTAGATAGTACAAACTATACCTTTCTGAATCCTTGTGGCTAACAAATAACATTGTATACGTTTTCAAGCACGATTTGATCAATTAAAAATTTTGACCCCTGGTACAAACTTTATCTGACCCCCTCTCCTTAGGCCCACTTTGTGGCACTTAATAATTAGGTTTCAGGGTTCCCTGTCAGTCTGTCTACATATTTATCACTCAAACCTTTTGTACGTTGAGATTGTTACAATGTGTGCTCGCTCCGGGGCTATATGGGACACTTACTACAAACACATAATTGAATGCATATTCATTTCCTTCCTTCCGTTTTTGTATTCTTCTAATTTATATAATTCTACAGACGTATCTTCACGTTTTAAGCTTTTCTGCAATTCAAATATTTTTGACTCTTTTCGTTAATTACTGATTGTGTCCTTTAAATATTAAAATTTTAGTTGTTCTGTACAACACATTTTACCATATTGATTATCTGATAGCCTTATTATTTTTATTTTTGTCATTGAACAATGTCTGATAATTTAACGTCGGCTGTTAATTCAAAATTAATGGGTGAGATGCATTTTGTTTCACATTGTTAATTGCGGTTACTTAAATATTGTATATAGGTTGAATGTTTTTCTTTTTTTATGTAAAACCATACTTTTACCATGATGATTATCGCATACCTGTATTAACTGTTTTAAAGTTATTTTAAGAATGTCCGTTTGCTTTTATTAGTCTAGTCTGAGATAGGTTTCCCATGCAACCCCATTGAATATTTTTCTAACCTACATTTCGGTAATCCTCAAGTTGTCTAGTGAATGAATTTTGATTTTCCAAAGTTAAATATTGTCCCATTGGTTCCTTTGTCGCCATCTGGCGGCCATGTTGGATTCTGATGAACATCGAGTATCACAAACTTTTGAACTAACAGCATAGGAAAACAATGACAAAAAAACCATTTTTGGGATAATTGGAAGCATGAGCAAATCCATTGAAAGGGTTACTTTCATGATTTCAAACAAGTTCGGATCCATTAAAAAAAAAGCCAAAAAATAAAAAAAATAAAAAGTTAGTTTTTTTGTTTTTTTTAAAATGTGCTCTTTTTTGGTACATAGAGATGATTTGTTATGTGTTATTGATCCATATGTTACTTTTTTCTATGTGCAGACCTTGTAGGATTATAGAACTGGTGTTGGTGACCTATCAATTGTAGCATAGTAGAAGTCCGCGGTGGATAAACCATGCCAAAACGCAAAAGTAATACGTGGTGGGCGAATTAGAAGTACTTACTGCCGAAACGCCCTCTTGTAAATCGTTATTTCCATACGTATACGACCTCTAGGTTTCACGGTTGCAGTGGGTCCACCACTGACCAGCTGGCTCAGCTACAGAGTCAGTTAGTGACAGAGGACTAAACACACTGAATCTCGTGGATTCAACCTGTCCCATTGATTGTCGTCAGTATCACATTCCGGAGAGCCTTTGCTGGTGAAGAATTTAGAATCAATTTGGCTATCACCAAGGCTGCTTACCAACCTACTAAAAAACAAGATCGATTGAAATGCAAGTGCATTAACTATGAAAGCCTTAAACTCATAACCTGTCTTCTTCTCGTACACTAACCACAATTTTCACCACCATGCTCTGTTTCCTCTAGAATGTATCTTTTATGTAAAATTGGGAAGGAAGTACATGTAAAGACTTGAGAGACGCATCAACTTCCCGTATTCAAAGACAAAGACAGAGCATTGATAGATCCTAGTAGGAAATATATTGAGCTTGGGCACTCAACTAGAGCTATGTTTATCTACATAGTATGGAAAAAGGCGCTATCCTGTTTGCAGAGAGTCGAAATTAACCAACCAGTCCTCTCGCACATCCTTTAATAACCTAACGTACGCACTTACATATGTGATACCACCGCGACGCCTAACGAACCGATGCCATTGAAGACAGTGCATGATAGATCTCCTGTGCATCTGAAAGCAACTGCTGTTCTAATTTCATTCAGACAAGTTATGGGCAGAACAGGTTGTGCTACTGACATGACTGCAATCGTTTGTACATACAAGATTGGAGAGAAATTGCTTTTCCCCAATCCAGATTACCAAAGTGAGAAGCTGAGGGCCCGACTTGAGAGCCAACGATATGCATGACTTAATTGCTTTTGCCAAGATTTATTCAGGAGACAAAGGCTTGTATCATGTATAAACTAGTCTACAATGCTTACATCTCTGACGCAGATGCATGACCTATGCATAAAAGCAGGGGTACAAAGACCATTAATGAGAATGTGGCCTGTCTTCTCTTCGAATTATCAGGTAACAAGGCTTCACTAAGTCCCAAAGGACCTTCCTGTCTCCGACAGTTAATGGCCATGAGACAAGCATGGGCGGATCCAGGATTTGAAAAACGTCTAAGTTACCGGGGGGCTGAAAGGCTAAACGTCTCCAAAATGGGGCTGATTTTTTGCAAGATTTTGCAGAATTACCCGGGGGCGCGCGACCCCCTCCCGCCCC
Source organism: Ophioderma brevispina (assembly GCA_023653785.1). Taxonomy (NCBI): domain Eukaryota; kingdom Metazoa; phylum Echinodermata; class Ophiuroidea; order Amphilepidida; family Ophiodermatidae; genus Ophioderma; species Ophioderma brevispina. Next base: position 6,407 of record JAMKCH010032222.1, on the reverse strand, counting down.
CTCCTAGTCCGCGCCTGTCAAGTCCTCAGATGAACTCCTCCCATGTATATTAGTAGTAATCCAAAGTTTAAACAATCCGGTTTTGTCCCCGGTAAACGGGGTTGTCGGGTTTAACCTCACACTAGTAGCAATTGCCTTTTTCCTCCCTCCCACTCTTTCGCCCGATTCAATCCTCAACCCAGTCCGCCTACTCTTCTCCTCCATTTGCTTTCTCTCCCATGTCTTCTTTTGATAGTCCCCCTCCTTCTCAACCTGCCCACCTCGAACTCAAAAGCACTTTAAAGCAATATTAGCACTTTTTTGAAAAGCGTCCCCCCAATTTTTCAAAATTTGGAGATTTTTACACCGGTTGCATTGGTACTGGCTAGTAAACTATACCTGTGAATGGGTAAGCTCGACAATGTCCCCTGTGTGTCACAACGACGGAATTTTGTACTACTAGATAATTAAAATTATCTTGGATCCCCGATAATAATTCCAACGGCTTGCTGGAAACGGCCTTCCAATGTGAAATAGCCGGGAAATAGCGGCATGTACGGTCCACGCTCATCCATTAGTTGTTTTTAATATTTCAGCAAGTCAAGTTAGAGGATATTTTCTCGAGGTGGCACTATTTCAATCATGGACGACATAAACTAGCATTTCCAGCTCTGCCGTTAAGTCCAATCTGGGATCCCAATTCTAATACAATCGCTTATTGGTGTGATAAAATACGCATTTTTTTAGCATTCTCGTTCGCAGGTATAGTTTCCTAGACATTACCAACGTACTGTGCAAAAAGTATCAAATTTTGAAAATTGGTGGCGCTCTTCACAAAATGTGCTAATATGCTTCGTCAGCCTTTCTCATCACTGCCCATACCAACGTACACTATTCTCCTTCGCCACACCAGTCCACTGCTTCGTCCAAGCAAACATCTGCATCAAGTCCTCAGTCATCTTCCTATCCTATCAACTTCATCACACATCGCTCTCATGCATGCTCTCTCTGTCCTCTCACATTTCCCTCTCATTTTTCGCCACAGCTCACTCCCATAGAGCATCACCGTCTCAACACAACTTCCTATAAATCTTTCCCGTGTAACAATTATCCACCTTCCTAAATTACCACCCATACGCCACGCTAGCTGTTAGGGCCGCCTCGCATCCACCATCCCACTAACCCTGTACCTCAGGTACGTGAACTCCTTCCCCCGATCCACCTCATCACACAACGTTTCCACCTTTTCCACACCTCTCACCACTTTCCAACATCTTTCCAAACACAAATTCTCTGCCAAATTGGGGTCATCTCTTCTGCAATCTTTGTGTATCGCCATGAGTCCTTTCCACATCACATTTAATTTGGGGCTTTTACTCTCTTCCAAACATAGCCGTAGGCTACCTTACTCACCAACGCCCTCCCCTCCACCCCCGCCCCGCTCACAATCACTTTTTGTCTTCCCAAGGCTTACCTTCAACCCAGAGACCCTACTCTAAATGCCCCTTCTTCCAGTTCCAAAACTTCTCCCTCAATTCCCCCTCGCGCTTCAACCAAGTCATCAGCATCCAACATCTCGCTCACAACATTCTTTTGCAACTCTCCCAAACACATCAAGCAACACTCACAGCGAAGTACAGAAGCCCCTTGAATGCATACCCAAAGACTCTTGTCTTTGCTCCTTCATTGCAACTCAATCCACTCTAACCATTGCTTCTTTGTAGACCTCCGTGCCTGCCTCATCGCCCACTCAATCCCTTTCGTCGGTACTCTATAAATTCCTTCTCTAAGGCCACAACCACTACAGTTTCTTCCCTTAGCTCAATATTCCCTCTTTGCAAACCTCTCCAATGAACAATGCATCTATCATTCCCTTCCCTTGTGCATAAAAATCGCACCTACTACTCTTCCTATCCTGCAGATTCTATTCTCTAGACACCTCCACAATTTGTCATTGCGCTCTCCACACTTCACACATCCCCTAATAACTCACCACTCTCATGCAACACCCCTTTCCCTTTAAAATTGGCACTACCACACCACCGCCCACCTCCTTCGAATCCTCCTCCACTAACACTCCCATCTGACCCAACTCCGCTATCACCCAATCCCTCTCTCCCTCGCATAATCATCTCAACACTCACCTGTGAGGGTCCAGCCGCTTTCTGTTTTCAATTTCTCTGATTCCTCCCCTCTACACTTCGTCCGGACTGACCCCTTCATCAACTGCCTTTCACCGACAGCAGGCTAACCTTATGATCCACTCATTTTCCTCCTCATTCTGATTCGCTCCTATGTTCTTTCCAGACTCTGCCGCTATTATCTCATGATATTCAACTTTCCATAACTTCTTCGTGAGCACGAGAACTTTCTGGATTTTGTCCTCTCTGGTGAGAACCCTGCTTCATGTCTGCATCACCCCGATAACGAAATCAAGAAAGTTTACGAGCTCAGGGGAGGAGCTCACCTGGTGCCTTGGTCAAGGTTGTTTGGGTGTAAGAGGGCCATGGGAATTGATTTGACTTATTGGATGCCTCCTATTATACCACCACGAAGAAACAGGGCCCATGTCCCTCATACTAATATTTGTACGCCAAGCTTAAAGTCCCAGGAAATAAAGGTCCCCATCAAATAGAATTAGTGTTTGTGTCACGTCTACAAGGAGGGGGCTAGAAAGAATTCATATTTGGGTTGGTGATGACATCATGTGAAACTATTGAGTTTTCAGAGAGTATCGAAAATTCCCTGACTGGGTGAAAATCATTCATGACACTGACGGAAAATCAATAGTTTACTAATGATGTCACTGGTAGTGTTGCTTTTTTCTGGCCTGTTTTATTGGAATGGAATGTCCCCCTAAAGATTTGTAGTATGTTTATCATCTCATTTCCTGGGACCTTTATCACCGCATCTGCGCAGAGATGCTGACACTGCCATACACCTTTTGTCATCTGTATGAAATCTTGGTAAGCATCAAGTCATGAATATGTGTGTTCCAAGTCGGTCCCCCTTTCAGCTTCTCACTTCTGTGCTCTGGATTGGGGAAGCCATGCTTCTTGAACTCTTGTACGTACATAAAACACAGTCCAGTAGCCATAACTCTGTCTTGAATGAATGACAAACAGATGCACAGATGCACAACAGCTTTACGATCCTGGTGTGTTCTCAATGGCATGGTTCTTATAGCTTTGGCTTTATCACGCAATGCCCTTCAGGCCTAAAGGGATGTTTTGAAAGGACTGATGTTATTCGCCTCTCTAGGCAAACAGGTCCTTCGCCTTGCACCATGCTATGTAGATGATATATCTCGAGTTCTAGTACTCATGCTCAATACATGTCCACTAGGATCCTTTAATTTTTCGTCTTTTGTCCTTGAATACTCGGGATAGTTTTGATGCATCCGCTTCCGTTCCATGTACTTTCCTTTCCAAGTTTTCCACAAAAGATACATTTGGAAGTGAGCTGCATCAGCAGTATGATATTGGGTTGTTTACCTATTGATTTGTGGTGTTGAGGCTTCGTAGTTGCTGAACTACCATTGCAAAAGATCTTGATTTTTATTAAGTGTTTGGTAGCGGCCTTGATATAGCCATATTGTTTCTTCAATCTGCACCAGCAGCTTCCCGAAGTAATTACAGACAAAATCGCCCCCTGACCTCTACACATGGATACCGGGCTGGCGAACCGTTGAATAGTCGCCGATGGAAACCCACGGGAATTTCTTTGCCCTGCTTTCCCATTGTGGCTTCACCTTATGTCCAAGTTAAAGAATTTTGTATTAACAATAAACATCTGTGTGGATATGTGAACCAGCCAGGTGTATGCATTGTTTTTCCCCCGCCATATTAAGGCGAAAAGCAACTTCTTGTTGTTTCAGTTGGCCGACTCATACGGCACTATCCATATGATGTCAGTGACATCACCCCCCGATAGGTTGAATAATAAGTTTCAATGAATCGTCCATCACGCAACGCTATGCGCGCATGTAGCTGAGCCAGCTTGTCGGTGGCGGACCCCTGACTTTACTGAGTCGGCATGAAATTGAGAATCTCAATATACTCGCATGTAAAATACCATTTACAGGAGCGCCATTTCCTAAGTATTTCTCTTGATTAGCCACCAACTTTTAATACCGTGCTTTTGACAATGTTTAGCACCGCTACACAAAACTGTAAGAATTGTACATCTGAATCTACGACTGACAACTCTGTCTTCAGCCTTGGATTGAGCCCATCAATTGGATTGTATTGACTCAATAATAGGATAATTGAATTGAACCTGGATCATGCTGTTCACCAAGATTTTGCTAGTGGTTGCCTTGCTAGGCTTACGCCTAGTGATCACGCATGTTTCTCTATTGGAATAACACAACCTCCATGGATATACTACTGCTGGAAAAAAATTGCCGGTTCCTGAAAAAGGAGTACTTTAATTACCCCAACTCTTCGCAACTTCAAGATGAATACTCACCTCCAGGTGACATTTGCCCAAACCGCCGGCCCTGAGCCCTCAGCCTATGGTCATATGGCTATAGACCCATGTACAAATCTCATACTAACTATAGTCGTGATGAGCCCTTGAATGGTCGTTCTTGTAACAATAGCTGTTCTTGCCCAACTGTTTGGTCTACCATTACTGATCTTGGAATTAAAAGTTTTCCCTGACCCATCGTAGGTGTACGTGGTGGCCTGCGTAAGCGCACACGTTCAGAAAACAGAACTTCCTTTTTTATACAGTAAAACCATGCCAGCTTTCATACAGACAATGTTGAAAACCAAATCCCGGTTTTGACAATCCCTGAAAGAAAAAACCTGCTAAACCCCAAATAAATGTATTGTGTAAAAGGATAATCTCCTATGTACAACCCGCTGAATGTTTCCTCAACATCTGCTCCTGTAATATCCAGTCACTCCGAAACAAAACTCATTTGTGTGTGATCTTCTTTACGAGAATTCTGTTGATATTTGTTTTTCTCAAGAAATCTTGGCTCACTTCCAATGAGGGTGCTGTTATAAAAGAAGCTACTCCACCTGGTTACTCATTCTAAATTTTTTCCCACCTTTAAGGTGAAGACGAAAAGAGTTTGCACTTAATGTTTAAACCAACTCTCTTGAAAAAGTGGTGTAACTGATACTGACCGGGATGGATGTGTATTTGCTATACAGAACCACCATATGTACTACATCTCAAATTGGTGATTTTTCAGAACGACCTTGACAATATTCTGAAAGAAATATGTGTTAAAAACCAATAAACGATAATTATTAGGTGACTTTAACATACACAATAAATAAGAGCCATACAAATCTGATGTATCTGAGTTTACTAACTTGCTGTCATCAAACGGATTGTTACAATCCATTACTAAACCCACCCCACATCGTCTGTGTAATACTCTAGTGCTGGTGATAACAAAAACTGACGATGATGTTGTTCTTGACTGGACTGTTCAAACAAAAATTGTTCAGATCATTTTCAGTTTATTGTACCAGAAATCGCCTTAACCAACATCTTCCAAAATCAAACGCTCCTTGCGTAATTTTCGTAATTTTGGATCAGCCTTCTTTTAATGCTGAACTTGATGAAAAACGCCTTGTGTAATGTGATGATTGTAAATGATATGGTGTTGTGTTTACACTTACCTGATTATGCAATGACTTGCTTGACAATATCACCCCTTACCCACCAATAGTGTTCAAATCGCTGCCGTCTACCTTGGTATACTGTAGAAGTCATTGAGGCTCGTAGTTGCGCAGGAAACTCCGACGAAAATGGGCAAATCCTCACTTGATCACAACTATTCTTGTTATCGGGAACAGGTTGATCTTGTCAATGACATGTTACCAGAGTTAAACTGACTTCTTCCTAACCAAGATATCGGAAGCAAGTAGTAAAGATTTGTTTGGCACTGTTTAATAAGCGTCTCAACAGACTCAGGAAGTCCTTGCCTGTTCACGGATTCTGCAAGGCGTCACTCAGTACAATTTTCTAGTTTTTTCAAACCAAGATTGACAAGATCAGTAAAGAACTTAGTAACAGAAAGTGGTTGTCGATATGAGCCTTGTAGCGACGATTGAAACGACGCATGTGTTAAAATTGTTTCTCTCGCTCCAGTTACAGTTTGAGAGTTTGAACAGGTCCAACATGGCGTAAACTTCCCACAGGAGACGTGCCTGCTTGATCCCCTCCCAAAATGTAATCCTGAAGCAAGATATATCCACCGTTTCACCTCTTGTTACCAAAATTGTTTATGTTTCTTTACATAAGGCATAATTTGCCTGATGCTTTTTAAAAGGCAATGTAATAAGGACAGTGTTGAAAAAACCTACCCTGGATGTCAATATTTTGAAAACTATAGCCCAATTTCAAACAGACGTTTCTTTGCCAAGTTTTGAATCCATCGTCTCTTCAAAATTTAAGGATTATTT
>JAMKCH010032221.1:0-34867 GCA_023653785.1 Ophioderma brevispina | reverse complement strand
TGTGCCATTATTGTTTTAAATCAAACTCCCAGAAAAAACAACTTCTTTTTTTGCTGTGAAACATTTAGACGATGGATGATGAATCCCAAAAGCAGGCAATGTTTAGCAGCAATTTGTCGATGAATTGGTAGAAGCCTCCTCTGTGTTTTTAGAATTTTGTAAAAATTATTGGCCCACTTGCAAGACCATTAGCATTATTAGGGAAGTCCAAGATTGTCAGAACTGTCAATTCCAGATATCAGTAGCAATCGGGACGAATATGCTATTCTTTAAGTCGATGAAGGCCATATAAGCATTTTTGACAATGATAGGGGCGGATTCAAATGTATTCATCTTGAAATGGTGGTACCCTATGTGCTCATTCAATTGGATAAAGAGGCTATCAAGCAAGAATCATACACCATGCTTTTTAGGCCTATTGAAAATATTTGACATACACTCTTTAATAAGGTTTTCCGTTCGATTTCACACAATGTTCACATCCTGATTAACAATTGTTTCGTTCAAATTCGTTCCCAAAAAAATCGAAAATGTACATTATGCACAACTCGATTTCGTCTTTGGCCATTCCAATAGTCGATGTCAATCAGGTCAAACTACTTTATAACCTATGGTCATTGATTTCGTCCGTGTTATGAATTTAGCCCGACCTTCAAAACGGCGATCTATGTTAGTGTGGTACGTCTTTAGGTCATGGGACTGGGGTTTCAACAATTGGTCCTTTTCAATTCGTCAGTGTTTCGGTGGCAAAACCAAATAAATATTGTGGGCAACTTGATGGCACCAAAAATCATGGGCGATTTGTGATCCAAATTTGTAACTCTTGCATTGATTTGTCCCTACCACAAACTTTCGAATTTATTTAAATCAGAATTAGATGGCAACCCTCAATCCTAAGTAATTCACCACTATCCAAAATTGTCGTCATAACGCACTGTCCCTATCCTGTTAATAGGGTCATTTCAAATGTTAGGCCTTAAACGCATGCAAGATACCCGCCCAATGCAGCTATACGACGATTCAATGTTTATTTTTTATGAATCGGATGTACCAAGACGAAATCGTTGGCCATTACAACGAGAATTTGACCCTACGAATTTTGAATTTAAACTAACGACCATGTGGCAACCGTTTGACGAGTAGACAGTTGAACCAGTTTTAAGTTGTTTGACCAAACCGAAATGGAGTTGGCAATGTACAGTTTCGCTTTTTTTGCTGGAACGAATTTAACTAAACTATTGGCATCTCCACCTTTACTGGTATTTCCTCTGCCTCAACAGACGTAGATTTTTTCCGGTATTTTTCGGGCGTAATCCATGTCTGCCAAAGTTGATAATGAGGAGCACAATCTTAATCGTGTCTTCACTTTCGCATGTCGTCTACCGAGGTCTACGCATGCGCGAGCCGAATCTCTGGTAGCGAATTAAATGTATATTGGCCCTTTAAAAAAATTAGATGTCTCGTCTTCTTCCTCACCACTTTGTGACCGCGCATCATTGTTTTTTAATATGTAAAAAAAAACTTGGAAAAAATGAGAAACCCAGACTGAAAATCAGGTCCCGTGCCATCTGAACGTACCTAGCCACAGTTTTTACGCGTAGTTCCAAACATTGAGCCTGCAGCCCTGGTTTCCGGTGCTACTTCGATCACTGATATGAGCACACGGGTATACGAGAGTACATACATTAGTCTCGTTTCAGACACAGATTTCTATTTCGTAACACTAGAGAGCGTACGCCCGTGTTGCAGAATAGGCGGCCACCGTACCCGTTTTTGAAATTATAATATTCATTACGGTCATCCATTCGAAACGTGCCCGCGTACGCGCATGCGCCGTAACCTTTTGGCCTGTAAACGGTACAATGGTTCTATGCAAATCCCTGAAATATATGAATAACTTGGTACACCACACTCTGTAAATCAGGGAATCTATGAAGAAATGGTTCACCACGCTATGGAACTAAGTACGCACGGCGGGAAAAGATGGTTACGGGCTTTTGATCTGCTTTTGCCTATCTAGTGTTATAAAAAAACCAGTGTTTCAGACCTTCACAAAGTCAGTTTTCGTGCAAGTTTTGCTCTATCGCCAAAATCTTGCACTTTTTCGGATCTACGATGGACACGACTGGATAGTTTGTTGGTCCAAATCAAATGTGAACCCCAAAACTTGTTCTACTCATCATTTTTGTTGGAAAGAATTTTGTATTGTGCCACTGACCCTATGAATTCGGGGGCCGGCTCAACGGCCTAAACTGCATTTGTAAGGATGTGGTGGCAGCGGTTGTGGCAGAATAAATACAGTCATCATGGTCATGACACTAGTGGCCTGTGCTGTGGTAATATCAGCTGCATCATTTCACACTGTTATTCGTATTTTTAGTTACTCATACCATACTAGGTGGCGCAGTTGTGGGTTCTTAGAGCTTTTTAATACAAAAGGCTTGCCATTGTATAAATAATAATTTTCAAATTGAAACCCCCACCCCCCTCCTGGCCCCCTCTAAATATAAGTTTAAAATTTAGATCAACATGGGGGGGGGAGGATGGTTGAGCCGAGGGGAGGGGTGCAGTGTGGAAAAATTTCACCGAACCATCATCGCGAACGATGATCAATTACAACTGTACCAGGGGGCGATCCAGGATTTCTCATAGAGGGGCGCCAATTTTTCAGGGCCCCACAAGGCTAGATATACACGGCCGCTGACGCCCTGTGCCGTCATTCTCAGAGATCTCCAGGGCATCCTGTGCTTAAAAAGTCATTTTTGACTCTACAGTGCCCCGTCCTCTCTATGCGGGCCCCTGTGCGCTTTAAAAAATAGAGGGGCGCGCGCCGGGTGCGCCCCACTCTAAATCCGCCCCGTGTACAATAAGCATGTACGTACATGGATTTATTGTACTAGACTGGTAAACAATTTGAACAAGTTTTACATTTGATACATTTATGAATGATACCACTGCTTATTTTGAAAGACGCACTGCAGTTCCAGACCTTCAGTAATGTCATTAAGCAGTTAGCTACCCTCGCGAATAAAAAAAAGCCTCCCTCCGTCGTCACTTTTCGAAGACCAGTAGGACGGGAAACTAACTATTTTTTAAAGCGGCCTATAATGAAATAATGTAAATCTCAATACAAAACCTGCGGACAAACGTTGATTAAACCAGTGGTATTGGTTCACACTTACAACTGGCTTGCTTGAATTTAATTTTTATAACAAGTATGGTCAGTAATCTAAGCAAGGCCAATCATAGCAGTCCTTTTGAAGGACCACGGTTCCAGACGTACTAAAATTGCTGGCTAATAAGCGATCAACGCAAATCGAAGGCCGCCAGACTTTTTGGGTGTGAGTATCACAGTTATAGTGGCGCTCACCGCGGGACACCGCACCACCAAAAGTCCTGGGAACGGAGAATATATCCGGAATATTATGTTTAATTAAAACCCATACATTATCGCTACGTCCACGGTGCGGGTAACGTGCTGTAAATCATAAATACCGATTATCTTGAAAAAAGGTAAGCATAATTTAGTCTTATGTTATTGTGTCCAATAAGGGAGGCAGTAATTTAATTATGCCAGGGGGAATGACGGATTTCAACTTTTTTTCGCGTTCCCCCTCGCTTCGTTGATGAACAATTTCACATTCCCCATCTTTCTTACACACAAATTTTCGGGTTCCCCTCAAAATCCTCCATCCCCCTGTGCGTACGTAAATAATGATCCCCTCCTCTGAGTAACCGGAAGATGGAAACATATTTCTTTCTATCATTCCCGTTTAGGTCTGTCACAGTAGACATTTGCGGTTTGTTGTAAAACAGGGCTACAGCCGTAAAAAAAGTTAGCAAACTTGTATCATAATATGAAAGTCCAAAATTGTTTCATTTTTTTATATTGTTATTTTGTACAATTAATGTGTTAAGATGCTGAGTGGAACAATCTTTTACATATTTAGTGATTTAGGGAGTTCATTACTAGACCAAAGTTAGGCCGACTTACCAACCTTTGCGGTTTGTTGTTTAGAATTGGCAGTAGCATGCATTACCAAACGTGTGATGAAATATAGTTAAACCTCGATATACAAAACCGCCGTTCTGTCCCTGAAACAGTAACAATAAAGGTTGAAACAATACTTCATTGAAAGGGTGGTGTTGATGTATGTGTATTGTGATTACTTGTGTGTACTGGTATGTGTATACTTGATATGAGAAGCCTGGCACTTGCACATAAACCCCCATCAAGTACCGTGGGAATGGGAAAACAAACTAGCGGTTTTGATTGTAGACACAATTTTTGTTTATATCTTGTGAACTGGGATTTGAGGGCTCAAACTTCAGGCGACAATGAGAAATATGCGGGGCCTTTCATCTGATTTCAAAATTCGTACAACTTCCGGTAAATCAGAGGGGTCCCAAAGACGATCGGACACGCACCTTTAAGAGCAAAATTGGACATACCATGTTTCAAAATAAATTTTTAAAGCAATGTCAGCTCTTGAGGGAAATTTAACTAGACCCATGGCATATGTGAAAGCATATGTTCCACCATTACCCGCAATGTTTTGTTATGTTTTATTAGAGGGAAGAGTCAAGTGCTACTCAAATGTGACAATGTTATATGTTCACATGCGTGACAAAGGTTCGAGATGGAGCAAAGTCAACAGGTTGAAAAATCTGGCAAATGTATGAGTTACTTCATCGTTACAGAGCACTCAAAGCGTTTGGTAATACACTATGAGTTACAATAGGCTCACCCACCAAAGGACACAGTATCGTGGGTTATTTCTACTTGTTACATACATTGACATGAACGGACCTTGTGTGATCTGGGACTCATATATCATACCCAAAAACCAGGGGGTGTATTTCCAAATACATTGTTCATGAAGGCTAACTGACTGTGCCAAGGGAGCTTCAGACTGATAGAAAATGTGAACAACTAAAGATCAATATTGATATTGACCTATGCTCTTGTAAAATTGTTGAGGATAGCACGTTCCACCTGTTTATTCTGGGATCGTATCAATTAATTTTTTAATCTATTAAAACCTTAGTATTTTGGGGTTTTTGGGTTTGTTGTTCCATCACTTATCAATCTCTTTGAGTATTTTTCACGTCGCGAAAGAATAGAGATACATTTTAAAATAAAAATAACATTCCACCGGGAAAGGCTTTGTTTGATATCCTCAAGTCGGAATTTTTGATACCACGTATCTAAATTAACAGAATTAGATAAAAAGTACTCCCTTGTCTATAATACACGATTTCAGCACTACTGCAGGAGCTGTTTCGCATATCCACGCCAAACAAAATAGAAAATATAATTTTGATGATTTATTTCGATGTTTCGGATTAGCAAATCGCTGCAATCCCTTTAAAATTATGTAATTTTTTTCTTTGCCCGAAATAGATGTCCCCCTATGTTTCCGTTGAAGAAAGCAAGGAATCAGTTTGAACCGGAATCTGATTCCGACAAGAGAACTCCGAACTATTCCACAGCAACGGAACAAAGACGTGGCGCATTTCTTCACGAATCCATTAAAGAAATTCAAAGAGGATGATTACGAGCGTTAAAACTACTTTGTCAAGCAACAGCGATAGTCCTTGTCACTACCAGGGAAGGTAATTTTGGATTAGAACCCAAAAACCAATTCCATTGGAGGAAAAAAAAAAAAAAAAACATTCGAAATGAGCATTTCGCGACTTTTTTGTTCGCGAATTCTTCTGCCTATTCTCTATAACATAGGTCTAAATATTCCGTACCTACCTGACAGTAATAATTCACAATGGTTTCGGGTATCGCCCTTCTTCTGACCGGCGGGCAGGAGTTACTCAGTGGGTTGGTACTTTTGTGACCCCACTTTTGTCTTCTCCCGTTGAATTCAGCAGCCTTGGCTGAATAAAGTACAGTATCACGTACTTTAATTCCGTCAGGCTTCTGATTCGACTGGAGCAGGCAAGTTGGGTGCAGTAAATGACCAACCCTTCTTCAGTTGAAAAGATCTCACAGTTTGATGGTCTGGTTTCATTTCTATTAAGGGTTAGAATAAATCGATCTTCCCTATTACTACAACGTCACGTTAGTGCAAAAGTGGGGTCCGTTAAGTAATAAGAGTTAAAAAGTACAAAACTCTAAATCCGCGTCCAACCCTCTCAAATTCGTCTAACACGTACTAAAGGAAAAGACAAATGTATGTCTCAAATTCTTCGTTACCAAGATCGGTAAATATGATATGACGGTCGATGTCTAACATTAGCTGTAACAGCGGTACATTGTCAAAATGTTCCGATTTTAGGAAAATGGTCTCAATTTATCGTCTCGATGCAAGATTAAAAACGTCAATCTTTGACATAACCCGTAAGGTAGATTTAAAGCATTTATTTGATCTTTAAAGAGCTTATTATGGAGGGTTTTGGAGTCTTTAAAAATCCAAAATGTCGTACCCCCGTGTAATAAAACAAAGTATATTGACTCCCAATAAATCACAAAGTGTACTTTTATTAAGGTGCTTTATCTATTGGCATTACATGGTTAAAATCACCATTCTGGCACTATCGACATGATCGACTAATGGCGTCACGTTGAGATTCTAACTTTGCATTCGCCTGTGGATTAGTCATTGAAATGTGAGGGCGTGTTCAATTGAGGTAAATTTGTGCGCGAGAGCCCGAACCTAGCGTGTGGACAAATTTAATGACCAAATTCCGTGTACAACACACCCCATATGCACTGACCATATGCAATGGCATTGCACCACTCTCGTCATCAGAGCCCTTATTTGTCAGAGTAGAAGATTCATGTAGGCCTATATTGGCCAAATGGCCACTAGATGACCAATGAATTCAAAATGGTGTACACCCAATGTGGCCGGAGAATAATGATTTCTGTAGATTTTCATAAGATTTTGCCAAAATGGCGGAAATGACCACTTGCTTGACCATGACAAAAATGTTGTGTACACCCATAAGCGTGGTCATATAGGCGATGCTTCTGTCTGCCTGAATAGTAGCAAGATTAATGCATCTATTGGTAGGGAGAAGGATTTCTTAGATTTTGGCCAAAATGACCATACTGACCACTAGGTGACCACACTGGCCACAAACTGTGTCTAACCACAATTTATTTAGCTTGGGTCAGCGGTCCTGGCACTATAAGCATTTTCAAGTGCGTGGGAAACTAAGAAGAAAAGAACAAACCTAGAACTGCATTTTGGGCAAGAGGCAATATAGATTAGGTTAGGTGGGGAACAATGACCCCAGAATGACCATTGACCTCTCGAGCCATAAATTTGGGAAGGGAAGTGGATTTTCCTCTCATATATCTCTCTCTCAATGTTTAGTTCTTATTCTTCTGCATTCCATTTGCCCAGTCTTTAGAGGTTTGTTATCAGAGTCTCCTGAGCCCCGGTGGTGCGTTTCCCCCCTTTTCGTATTTGGGAACGCCCAAAATATGGCTTACTGTATTTTGCGAACGAAACGAAGCGAACGAAACAGAACTCTCCATTGGGATTACACGCTTTATTCCGTAATGCTGCCTACGGTGTATGACGGAATAAGCGTGTAATCCAATGGTAGTTCTGTTTCGTTTCGTTTCGCAAAATACAGTAAGCCCCAAATATAGTAGGGTTTTTTTTGTACTATGTATGTACGCAGTGCTTCTCTATAATTCATTATACAGGTTATTTGGTCAATCACTTTGTATATTTGCCAATTAATCTGTTTGGAGTGGTATTTTTTAATATTATTTTAAGCAGTTGTGTGGATTATATTGAAAGCAATCGACAATTAAAGGATGAAAAATGATTTTTTTTTTTATTTCTGTTACAAGAAGGGCGCATACCACCAAATAATCCTCCATTGAAATACACGAAAATGGCTATAGAAGTTCATTCCCTTGTGCGTTTCATGGTTCGGTCTGGCGGGAATGCGGGCTAGTTTTGACGAAGCAAAAGGAATTGGCAGAGAGTATATAGTCACAGACATTGCAATACGTACAAAACAAATGGCCTGCAACCACAGCACAGTTCAGAAGCCCCAATTCCCCGGGCAAAAATACGTCAGCATTCCCACCCGACACTGACCATGAGAGTGTGTAAAAGAAACGACCAAGAAACACAAGTATGCATCAAAGTACGCTCGCGTATTTATTCGACCTAAAGTAAAATGGGAAAAGGAATAACCATTTGCCCACGATCCCCCGAAATGGCATCTCGTATGGTGCCCATTTCCATCCGCGGAATTATACAGAGGTCATTTTACAAAAAAATTGTTGTTTGTATCGCGTCGCCGAACATGCCTAAAATTACAATACAGAGTACCCTTTTAACGTGAAGTTAATCTACAAAATTGTATAAAGAATACCAAGGAACAAAAACAATAAAATTGGGGGGAGGCACGGTGTTGAAATGCACGACAAAACGTGATATTTTTCGATCGTAACTGTGGCCCTAATTGTCACCCCAACTGACGGACGATTAAACAACTATAGTGCAACGTCACAGATAGGTTAAGTTTTCTGGTATTAGCATTACGCTCTTTAATTTAACCGAATGTGTTTTTAGCCGATTGAGGTGGTACAGTTCCCGGATGGAAACTGGGCAAAAACGAGATGATTTCGGGGATCGTGCAAAATGGTATAGTTGTGGCGAGACAGTAATTTATGTTTTTCAAATCACGTCCGATTTTCGAAGCTAAAGCAGAATATTATCGAGAGCCAGTAAACAATAACACTACGTGCACGTTCGTTTTTACATGAAAAACTTTACCAACATTGAAGAGTACCAATACTCTACTTTTTAATAACGGAATATTAGAATACAAAATAATACAAATTTCGATATATCGCAAGGTAACATTTCAAATACTACTTAATTTTCGATATCGAAAATTACTAGTATTGGAAATACCATATCTCGACGCGCAGGGTGGTCGCCGATGTACAAAGCGGTTAGTGGTTGGTTGTTCAGGTGTATCCCCATATGAGTATGGGTGGCAAATTGGTCATGATGTTGAAACATCTTCCTTTTTAAAATAATTGATGTTAAATCAATTGTTTATATTAGTTTATATGTATTTCAATTAATTTATCAATTAGAAACGGCATTTTTGTGTTTGATGATATGGTCAGCGCTTAGATGCTTGTTGTAGCGCTTTATAAAGTAATATTTGTTATATAGCTATGTCCATCCCTGTTACTATTAAATCCTAGGACTTAGGTCACAGGACCCTGGCTACATGGGAAAATCTCCGCCACACCGGCCGCAATACGAAATTTGACCTGTGACTCTTAATATAACCAGAGCATCAAACATTTTGTAGCTTGTCAGCTGGATAAACTCTCTGGGCTTCAGTTATAACAAATACACAGCATAATTAAATACTCTAGTTTTAAAGAGTCCAGAATGCAAAAATAATAAAAAATAATGATGTGGTTGGTGTCAAGTGGACAAGGAAGGGACCAGAAAAAAATTTAATGTTTGGGTTGGTGATCCATCATTGATGGTACCGTTGATTATCAGAGGTAATAGAAAAATCCAGGTGATTGGTGTGAATCTATTCATGGACACTGAATGATAATCAATAGTTTCACAAATGATGTCACGGTAGTGTATTCTTTTTTCTGGTCATGTTTATGGCAAAATGGAATGTCCCACAAGATTTGGAGTAGGTTTATCATCTAATTCCTGGACCTTTAAATATCAAACTTTTTGTAACGTTAAAGCAAAAAATGTTTTAATTAGAACCATTTTTGAAGATCGCCCCCAATTTCAAAATTGGATATTTTTGCACAGCTAGTTGGGTAATGGTGAACGCGAATGCTAAAAATGCGTATATTATAAAAATGAGCGATTTTTGTAATTAGAATTTGGGATCCTAGATTGTATATACTTTATTGTCCGTCCATGATGAATAGTGCCACCTCACGATAATTACCTCTAACTTGACTTGCGAACCAATAAAACAGCTAATAAATGAGCGTAGATACGTACATGGCGCTATTTCCCGGCTATTTCATATTGGAGCGTTTCCAGCCAGCCGTGGGATTATTATCGGGATCACGATATTAATTATTCTAGTACAAAATTCTTCCGTTTGCAACACATTAGACATTTTGAGACTAACCTTCACAGGTATAGTTATATGCATGCAGTACCCATGCAACCCTGTAAAAATATCATTTTTTTGAAAAATTGGGGGCGCTCTTCAAAAAATGTGCTCATATTGTTAAGTTTGTGTTTGCTTCATTTGTCTGTACCACAACATTGTTCATTTCAGCTTTGCCTGTTTGGCACATCGACCAGTTCTCCTCGTCACCTTCAAGCAAGAGAATCGCATATCGTTCGAGCATTTGTTTCCTGTTGGATTGGGGAATCGCTACGACTTCAACCGTTGTACCCATCAGTAGAAGCCTTTATGCTCTATACAAGAACTGCTTTATGAGCACAATGACAATGTAATTGATCAGGTACAAAATATTAGATTGTACATGTTTCCCCATCACATAAATTTTAGGATTGGATGGTCAGTCACCTACTTCTTATTGGACAGGGTAAAGGTTAATGTTTTATCCTGCTCTATCCTAAGAAGCTTGAAATGAAGTGAGAGAGGAATTCCAGACGTATGCGGGTCTACTTTAAGTCTGTGGTCACTTCAGGGATCTTGCGTTTGTGCAGTCTTTTATTTTCAAATGCCACAACTTTGCCCCAACAAAACAACCCCAAACTGACGTCTAGCAAATTAAGCCTTCGCCAGGGGCGCTCTGACGTTCATCAAGACAAATAACTAAGAATGACCCATGAGGCCATCCCTTGCCTACTAAATGCTGATTGGAAAAGGAGCAGTCTAGTGTAAATTGCACACACGAGGCAAACGATAGGTATTGAATGGCTCTTTTCAGAGTCCTGTTTATTAGAGCTCTTCTGACTTTGCTCTTTCTCTCAGCAGGCAAGAGGTTGGTCTGTTCATCTGCAGACAAGGAGAACAATAGTGGTAATGGGTGTCTGACAGTTCATTTGAGGTGTCCGGATGAAGTCGCAGAGCTTGTTGACGGGACTTCATTGCCAGTGTATCACATTCTGTTCAAGAGAGTGGTTCGTACACTGGTCTAGTCGAAATTGAAACATGTGAATCTGAAGCACTGTGGTCTCTAGTACAATAGACACATGAGCTAATTATATTGATCAAATTAGTTGTTGTTGTATTATAGCAAAACTCCGATGATTGAGGTTTTAATGCAAATAAAAATATTTTTTTTTAATGCTTTTAAAATTTGGAGTTTTTGGGTGGACTTAGACCTCCGCTTTTGGGGATTTTTGCGTATTAATACGCAGAACCTCGCATTTTCGTAGTTTTTGCGGTGGGGAGGCAAGAGTATCTCCTTTCTCCGATTATGGGATTTTGGCGTATTATAGTACGCAGAAACTCAATGACCCTCCTGGAATAACTTCATGCATCCATGGTCAGATAATCATCTGAATGTATTGATACAGTTTTATTCAGAAAAACACCTGGCATAAAAACTATTTAGGTGGTGGGTAACGGTTGCAAACGAAATTTATGACCATAGACTGAACTGTTCCTAAGAAATATTTTTAATAAATAGCGTAATTCTAATTGTAAAAGGTCAATCTTTAAAGGCAACTAAACTTATCATAAAAGAACGCATTTTAAGCTTCAAAACGCGTGTTTGATATTTTGGTATTGTCTCCTATTTTTTAGTAACTCACAACTTGATAACATAGCATTGGGAAGCTTACTTCTTACCATCGGAAGAAACCATCACGGTTCGTATGAAGGAGTTTAAGCACACTCGAATCAATCCTCCGTCCAGAAATTGTAAGTTCCTTACACTCGTACCTATCTTTTAAAATATTATAGTTATTTCCTTTGTCATTTTTGGAAGTGAAAAAAACCGCGTTGAAATATGCTGAACGAAGATTAGGCCACTGGAAGTCATGTTCTGTTTCCCGTAACATTTTTTTTTGCAAATCATAATGAGGCCATTATTTTTCATTTTTCATTATTTCAGGATTCGTAATTTTGCAGTAACAGCCATTTCTTTCTCCAACCTTCAGCGTGCTCTAATAACCTACAATATTGTGTCAAAACACCACCCTACATTTGGAAATGATGTTACCAAACTGTTTTTGGTTTAAAAATCTATTAAAATCACCATCACAAGATGTGATTCACAAGAAGAAAACTTGATATGTTCTTTAAAAATACAAAATAATGATCTTTTTAGGGATTTCAACATCTCAAAACGCGGCAGAAATCATAACGCGGGGGGGTTACGGGAAAAATAAAATAACATACTTAAAAACAGAAGGGAGGTTAATAAGAGGTTAAAGAATCCAGGTATTTGTAGGACTAACTTTTAAGTTTTCATAACTTTAAGCAACAAAACTGTGTATATTACAGGAATGTCATCAGACTCGTACTCGTGATACTAAAAACCACAAAGGTTAAGACCGGTCAAACAGGTTGCATTGCGTGGGAAAACATGCATACGGCGTGGATTTTCTTGTGTTAACGCCATTTCGTCGTCTCTGAGTTACATGTCGCCGGAGACATTACTTAAAAATAGTTCTGTTTACCCATTAAGGGACGCTGATTTCGTCTAATCATTTCAGATGAGGCTTTGTATAAAGCTTTACAACCATGCAATAATATCGATTTGAAAGAAATTCTTGGGAGCACTTTTTTCAATGGCAGTGTCTCTTAAATCGATAACACAGATTTTTATGTAATATAATTGCCACGAGAGGCATGAACGGCCACTTGAACGCTTAAATCGCTGTCAGATTTTCAGGCAAGCCCAAACGTACGGCAATGTAAATAGAAATTAAAGGCGTACGATACGAACTAACCAGCGTTATATCGCTTACATCCCTGGAGGAAAATGACTACCAACTTGACGATCATCCCAAAAACGAGGTAGCGTTTGTCTTGTTAGATCTAGGAGCATTTCCCCCTAAACACCAAGGAGGGGTCCGTGATTTTGAACAAGAGGCACAAAATGGCAATTAAGGATTTAAGGGAATATATTTTAATATTGTTCGTAAAAAAAACAACAACTTATTGGGATGCACTCTGTGTGTTTTAAGCGGTGTCAAAGTCGTTTTGAAATCAATTGTTTTGTCTAATATGTAAATGTAATATCTTCTATTTCATAATGATAATTGGTTTTATTCCTTGAAGGTGCGGCTTCTGAACATTAACGTAACAGAAACTGAGAGGATTTAAATGAAACGAACATGATCACAGAACTGTCTTATTCATTTTGAAATGGTTAAGTTCGATTCCGGGGATGAGGAATGATGGGTAGAGTATACAAGTATGCCTAAATATTAAAACCGCAACAAAAACAAAAATATGTCACCACATGTCACCGGTACTTTTAAGTATCTCTTGTAGGCCTTCCCCAAATCAATTCAGCTAATCAAGGAATCAATTTCAAGTCAGGTTTGACTTTTTTTCCCAAAAATAATAGGACCATTTGGGATTCCCAGTACAATTCTTCAACATATCACCCAGAGTCCCATGGGCCCTAGAGGTACAAACAACACTTGAAAACATGATCAAAACATATTGTTTGAATTTGAGAGGGAGGGGAATGAGGGAGCTGTACAGGAATCGTTAGATTCCAGTCCAACTTGGGAGTTGGTAGTTGGCTCAAAGTAGATGATCATTGCATCTATGCTGAAAGAACGTGGTTGTTGAACCCAATCCTTATTTGAATTTGCTAGACTGTGTCTCATTCAGACACAAAGAGAGACAGAAACTATCAAAGAAAATCTACAAACAGAGCCATGAAAAATGAGACATAGATTACAAGGACACCAGAAATAGCGTCTTCAACCCATGGACAAAGTACTTTTCCAATACAGGGGCATCCTTTGCAAGCTAAGTATTCTGAACCTATACGATTGAAACTAAAGTGGGGAGACCTCTGATCATGTGACAAACACCCGTAGACGTACGGGTCGACAGTTTTGCACATACTATGCTCAAAGAGTATAAAGAAGAGATGACACACAGCAAAACCCTGTGTTTACAGTGTCTCTGGGTGCTAGTGGAGCTGTTGAGAGCACAAATGGTGAGATACAATAACAAAACCGAAGGCTGAATCAAGAAGACATTCACTACTTGCAAACACAGAAATTGATTATGGTGTCAAATTGTGTATGACAAGAAACTAGGTCATCTCCCAACATGCCCACAAGGTGAATTGACAGAGTTAATTCCCAAGTGGGAAACCAATTTCCTGATGTCATAACCATGGCATTGATTCATCCATATAGGGTAATCCAATCAAATTGGAAAAATCTCAGAAATTGAGATTGAAACATCTCGGAATTTCACTTCAACATCTCAAATTTCAATTCAAAACATCTCATTCTGAGATGTTTCAATTTCCAATTTGAAACATCTCAGATTGAGGTGAGAACATAGCAGTGGGATCATGAGTGAATGTGGTGAAATTACAAAATCAGATCCAGGCCAAACTAACACTTTCAATTCTAAGAGCACAGTTTCTAGTTCTTGGGAAATACAAAAATTAACCAATTGTACCTGTCCTTTTGTTTCCATTTTCAGGTTATAGACGCTATTCTTTAGTTCGATTATGCAAATCTTCATGTCGCAAAAAAAAGTACTCGTTCTTTGGAATCTTCTGCGCAATGTAGCACCTTTCTGTAAAAGTAGGTAAAACAAGTGAAATATAATTCAATCTACGTTACGGGAAGAAAGATAGAGAAGAGAGAGGGGGGGGGAGGTAGTGAGAGAAAGAGACGAGAGTGGGAAAGAGAGAGAGAGAGAGAGAATGAGGGTTTGTTAATTAATTAGAATTATTAAAGGGCATTTCATGATACACAACCCCGTCCCCCGACTTACTCAAAACGCAAATTTTGTTTCTTTCTGTCATTAAACTGACAGAATTTCAGCATATAGCGGCCTATGGTATGGGGGGGGCTCGTGCGAAACAAGCATTGCCTCAAACACAAAACCGCAAGGTCGATCAACTAAATTTTGTCAATTAGCTTTCCTCAAGGATTTCTAGTGAGCAATTACTAAAAACAGAATGTGCTGGAATCGGAATGCACCTTTCAACCTGCCGTATTGGGTAATGGTATGTACTTTTATGTTATTTTTTCTGGCTCTTTCAACTTACTTTCTTTCGTTTAAAAGCATAATCAGAGAACCGCCTGTTTTTTGGCACTTTTATTAGAATCACTCAAGGGATACACATGTATCTTGGTAGAGTAGAGTAATCACTACCACGCGTTCACACCAAATCCCTCAGACCTGGCAGGCCATGAATTTCAGTAGGTATTAGCCACAAATTATGTGATGCGCGTATCTTCTCAGACAATTAAGATTTACTAGAGTTAGACCAACGTCATTTCGTACCCACAAGTCATGGGCAATCGATGAGGCAATCGTATGTATTAAAGGGACAGGCGGAGATTTTTTGGAGGATACGAATTTCGCTCAATTTACACTAGATTAGAACAACTACCCACAACGTTTCGAAGGTTCTAATGACAAACAAGTAAAAAAACTGTTGAACTTGCCTGCTATGGTAAACGTTCGGTAGAAAAAACATGCTTTGATTTTCTGTCGTGCACGACAAAAAATCAAATCATCATCTTATACACTACCTTACCGACGCGTATTTCGGCCTTATTTCCCTTCAATGTGTGATCTAATACATTGGGAGCATTCCAATATGCCAAAAAAACAAAAACAAAAGAAATCCCCGTGTCTCTTTAAAACGAACGTTTGTATTAAAATGTGTGTAATTTACCGCCACGATATATTCCTAAGAATCCTTTTCATGCGGAAATATTCTTTTTTAATGGACGGGATAAGCCAATTTAATGTGTCGTCCTCAGCTACAAATAATCATTGAATCATCTCCATACACACATTTCTATTGTGTTCCCGTGCACATCGATATAGTACCAAAGGACATTGAATGCCTTCAACTGGATTCTTTTTCAGTCACATATAATGGGTCTAGTGGTACACATATGTTGGTCAGAGTGTACTGTCTATGAATAGTATGGTGCTATGGTATGGCACCGTTCCACGTATCAAAATCACATGGCGAGTTTTCCCGCGCAATGTCGAGATTCACGCGCTGTGTATCGAGTTTTCCTCGCCATATGTCGAGTGTGGCAGCGTTATATTCGAGCTTACAGCGCTATCTGCCAGTTTTGCCCTCTTACATTGAATTGTTGCTCTCTATATGGTAGAGTTTGACATAAATCAAATGTCCAGTTTTACGCTCCACGTATCACATCAATGGCTGAAGTTTTCCCGCACATGTCGAGTTTCACGCGCTGTGTATCGTAGTTTTCCTCTGCCATATGTCGAGTGTGGCAGTTATATTGTCGAGTTTACATTTTTCCAGCGCTATAAGTCCCAGTTTGGCCCTCTATACATCGAGTTTTTGTGCTCTCTAATATGGTGAGTTTGAATAAATCATGTCCAGTTTCAAAATCTCACATGATTTTTTTTCTCAACATTAGGAAAACTCGACATGATTTTTTGGTGGTTGATGGTTTTTTTTAAAAATCATGTCGAGTTTGCTCCTGTTGAGAAAAAATCATGTCGAGTTTGCTCATCTTGAGAAACAAATCATGTCGAGGTTTCCTCATGTGTGAGAAAAAAATCATGTCCATTTGCACCCTGTTGAAAAAAATCATGTCCAGTTTTTTAAAACTCGGCATTATTTATTCTGTGACATATTTTTCACATGATTTTATGATACTCGGCACATAGAGTTCAAACTGGATAGGCAACCCTGTAAACTCGACATATAGCGGGGTAAACCTCGATATCCAGGCATAAACTTCGCCTATGATTTGATACGTGTAGCGGTGCCATACTATGGAATACGAGACCTCACATTCAGTTGTAGAACAGTGCCAGGCTGCGTAATGAAGTTTGTTCACACAAGTGAGAGCTGTGTATATTGCATGGCGGTTGGTCAAATCAGAATCAATAAAAAGACCCAGTTTGAACAAAAAGGTAATTTTATTCAAATAAACCTTTGGGTTCGATCGACTATTTTTGGTTGATCCCAACCTGGTAATTATAGCCAGGTGAGAGTTCCCTGTAAAATCTGGAGTACACGTTGTACTAGAAATGTACTTCTCATAAGAAAACTACATTTCGTGTATAGTTGTGATGTACTTTTAAATGTAATATTGTTATTGACAACAACACAAGAAAACCTTAATATGTGTACACGAAATGTATTCGGTTGGCTACGAAATGTACTTTTAATTTGTATTTGAAATGTACGTTGACAATCGGTTAATGGTGACCCGAAGTGTACATTTCGAATACCACTGTTTGAATCGAATAAATTCGGGAACAGTGGTGTGATTCTAGTATTTTTCAAGTACAATGTTTGAAATGTTACTTTTTCTCTAGACATTCTTGAGGTGAAATTTTGAAACTCCAGAGCTTTTTTGGAGTACATCGAGTTATAACGTTTAGATCAAGTAAATTTCGAATATAGTGTTTTATGTGTTCATCATTCTTTATAATCATTAAAAATACCTCAAAATAACAATCTAGATGTACAAACCCCTCCAGGACACGTGCAGGCCTTGAATAGCGGAAAGCATGAGGCAGGGAAAAAAACAAAGAACAAGACAACCGCCATCATGTCAAGTATAAATGTGTTTGGAAACGTTACTTTTCCCAGTATAATGTGTTGAAACGTACTTTTCGGTACATGTTAGAGTACACCTTGGATCGAATTAGTACCGTGTATTGATCGAGACTTTTTGAGTACAATGTGCTCGAAATGAACTCTCTAGATATTCTTATGGTGCA
The DNA here is from genome assembly GCA_023653785.1 of Ophioderma brevispina. Taxonomy (NCBI): domain Eukaryota; kingdom Metazoa; phylum Echinodermata; class Ophiuroidea; order Amphilepidida; family Ophiodermatidae; genus Ophioderma; species Ophioderma brevispina. Next base: position 17,020 of record JAMKCH010032221.1, on the reverse strand, counting down.
AATTTGGAATCGAAAACAGAAAAACGTAGTACACTGGAAGTACGTTTGGACTCATGATCTCAAAAAAAGGTACCTGTTTCTGTATGTACCTTTGGAAGTACATTCTCGAGTACAAACTTATCGAAATGTACCTTTTATCTAGGCATTTCTTAGTGAGCAATAGAGTGATTGAAATCTAGCACATGTTGTTTACTTAATCGCACTATGAAAACTCGCCGTTGAAGCTTGGATATTCGTTGGTCGATCATCACTTCGTCAAATTCCATTTCGTCTAATACCCATTGATTCTAAAACCGCTTCTTAAAAATCAGATAGTCTAATTGCCACTTAGGCTAAAACCATTAGTCTATGTCACTTGATTAATAACCAGATGTCTAATTGCCATTTTGTCTAAAACCATTCGGTAATATCCAATAGGTAATTTCAACTTCGTCTAATATCATTGGTCTACACCCATTTAGGCTAATAACAGGTGGTATAATAACAAGTTAGGCTAAACCCCATTTGTCTAAACCCATTCGTCTATGATCATTGGTTCTAATACCATTCGGGTAACCCATTGTCAAACCCATTCGGTCTAATGACAGTTGGTCTAAAATTACCATTTGTCTAACCCATTTTGTCTAAACCATTTCGTCTAATGACCAGTTGGTATATAACCATTTAGTCTAAACCCATTTTGCGGCTAAACACTTTCGTTAATGAATCAGTTGTCTAATAAAATTTAGTCTAAACGCCAAAAAACAAGGGAATATAGGCCGTCAACTATCGGCCTAACAGACTGTACCCAACTCAAAGAGGTCAGGCGACTTAGGTACCATAGGGTCCTATGCTGGCCCACCGCAAGGACTTCCTGCCACGCAAAGACAAGTGAAATGAATGCCAATAAACTACCACCACCTATGGCCCAATCTGGAATCTCCAATTCAGCCAAGCTGAAGTTTATTAAAGCGTGTGTAGATGGTATCTAGCTATCCTGTATGGAGAGTACAAAACCAAACCCTGGCCGAGAACATGTCCAATGCAGGGTCCATCTCCAAAGGATTTTGAGTTTATAAATCGAGATGGGTGGACTATTAGTCCTTACAGACTGTCCCAAAACGAAAAACTATCAATTTCAACAGACAAATTAGAAAAAATATAAAACTGTGCTTTTTGGTGCCAGTATTTGACTTTATTGGTTAGACAAGATGCTAACCTAAACCTCGCTTTATTCCATCCAAATTGATGCACCCTAAGCGGAGATATTGTCAGTTGAAACACAAAGGATTAAAATACCACGTGGGCAGTTTCACATGAAGGATTCAAGAACTTAGGTATAGGCGTGTAGCATCATTGTTGGATTAACCCTGTTGAAAACAAAAGATTATTGTCAACAGATTAGAGTGAATGTATGTATCATGCATTGAACTAATTCACGATCTGATTTTTCAGTGAATGAAGCACCAAAATTTTAGTTGAGGGGAAATGAGGGACTCACTCAGGGGTGACAATAATCATGAAATTCATGGAAATTTGGGAATTTGACTGCTGATAAAACTAATGTAACAGCCTAAAAGTCTGGTGAGGGATAAATTTGTGGACAACGCGCTAATGTGGAGGGACCCAATTTACCCTTCCCTATTCCCCAATGCCTTCAAGATGCAGGGAGGAAATGTGTGAAAAAAGACAGGTTCAACAAAGAGCAATAAAGGAAAGGGAGGGTAGTGTCAAAGGTCTCAGTTTACTTTCAACCAAATGTGTTTATGGTTATTCCTTCTGCTGAAACCTGGCGTGAAAGCTTGAGGACAGCTAAGAATGTGTGGAATGGAATTCCCATGACTAAATGTAATATAGCAACTGCGACATTATAACAGTTATAAATTATGTTATATCGCAAGAAGCAGCACTTAATAACCTATTTTTATTTTAATTTTCAATAAAGATTGACTTGAAGGTGATTTTCAATGGCAACTTGTTGCTATCAGGATAGCGAAACTGGCCCAACAGGTTTTTTTTCAACTCTCTCAGATAAGTAGCCGTTAACTCTTGAACCCAGACCCCCAAATTACACAACTAAAATCTCAGAAAGCTGGAACACTTCCTAAAAAGAATCAGTAAAAACTCCAGTTGAGATGAACGGAAATTTTTTGCCAAAAAAATTTAATCTTTGATTGATAGTTTTTTTTGGGACAGTCGTATAGAAATTGATGCCCTGACAGAGCAGCAGAGGTGGAATATCGTTCCTTAGGGAGAAGTGTCCATGTCCAACAGGTATGCAAGTACTAGATTAGGATCCAATTAATAATGTGAACTATAAGTCTTGAGGAAATATTGTCCAGGTTCAAGGTAGAATAGAATATCGAGTTTGTCCCAAGTCCGACGAGGACGCTCTATTAGTCCGTAGGAATTATTATCCATAATGTAGAACTACTGGTTTAGAAATTTGTGTTGAAGTCCGAGGAATGTTAAGGATTCTAACAAGATTTCACTAATTATTACTAGTCAGTGACAGTCTGATGAGATTCAGGAAAGAATTAAAGAAATAAATGAAAATAAATAAAAACAACTCAAAATGGCATGTTTTCACCTACAAAGGAAGTAGGAGTGAGTTATTCCCAACCCTTAATAAGGGTTTCCAAAAGATAAGTCCCCCCCTAAAATTCGAGGACATTGGTTGCATAGCTTCACTCGAATTGCGAGTTTATAACAAAATTTCCAAAGGTTTCGAAGAGCGGAAAAATTTGACTCTACCACAAACGTCGTGCCTTCAAAAACACTTTGGCTCAGCACCCACACCCATTGTTTCTAAAAATGAATGTTGTCAGAAAAAGTGGGCCACTTTACCGTATTCAGAGGTTAAAGTCAAGAAAGTTATCAATTTACAACAACGGCTTCATTTCCTTTCTTTATATCCATTACGGTTTGTGTTTTTGTAAAGTAATAGTAAAAGCTTAAAACCATGAACGCATAGGCAAACACCCATGAACAAACAAGACAAATATGCAGACAAACAATGAGATGAGATTTGAGTAAGCAACACCACTCGAAATGTGACAGCAGATCGACAAATAAAGGGAACTGGCTCAACGCAGTGGAATTATCCAGCGAGCATGGACCCACAATCATCAACAGGACATCAGCAAATTGGTAAACCCGCAGTGTAAAACACTAAAATTGTATGTCATCCGGTACGAGGAGGAAAAATGACTATTGGTCCACCCTGAATGAAAAAACAATTAAGCTAGTTTTGATTTAAAACAGCATTTTAAACATACCTCTTCTTCAGAACAAGAGATGCAAAGAAAAAAATTCGTATTTAAGCTTACACCTCTTCTGTGTTACTGCATATTGGTTGTTTATTTGTTGCCCATGCGTCAATGTCCTTACGCTATTTACCCAGATCGCAGTGAATATGAAAATGAAATCGTGCTGTAAATTGTTAATTTCTTTCCTTAGACATTTGAATACTGTAAAGTGCCACTTTCTGACAGAATCATTTTTGGAAAAATGGAGTGTGTGTTGTGTAAAGTGTGTTGACAACGCACCGACTTTTATGGCAGAGCCAAATGTTGCCTCTCTCAAAACTTTTAAAATTTCCACTCATCCAGTTTCTAAGCGAAGTTATGCACAAGCAATGTCCTTGAATTTTAGGGGGGAACTTAATTTTGGGAACCTGAATGAGTATAAATAATATGAAACTGGCTCGCATACACAAAATAAACTTCAATACAAAAAAGTGCCACAGATTTTAATTAATCAGTTCAAAATAGTTGTAATTGTATTGCTGTGCTACACTCTAAAGAAAAAAAAAAGTGAGTGAAGCATTTTCCCCCTGGCGGCCCTAACCTATGGTGGAAACCTCAAGACTGAAACCTTCAAAAAGGGTTCATAAGAATCTGAGAACCCAAAAAGGGTTCTAACAGAACCATAAAAGGGTCTATGCAGTTAAAGAACTGTTTGGTTCGTTGAAGAACCTTAATCCTGGTCCAAGCTTTTTAGCATGGTTTCAATACCCCAACCCCGATCTGTGTGGTGGTGGGACTCGGGCGTGTTGTGGTACCACTCCCTTTTGGGATTCGAGGTTATGATTTGATACCAGTGGATAGTTATGGTATTTTTCTTTACATTGATACCAAAATAAGTACAACATACCGATTATGGCGTCACAATGAAGTATAGTCCACACTCGGAAAAAGGGTATTCTAGAGAAAAAGGCGAAATCCAATTTGCGCATATGTTTGGAAAATTAAGGGTAAAATTATGGGAAATGGCCATGTTTTGGAAATGTATTAAGGGTGTATATACTCGGAAGGAAATGAGTACACAATGAAAACTTGTGAGATTTAATTATGATAAGTCATATCTTAAAAATAAAATAAAATCAAGGGCTCCATTCCTATTATTCCTTGGAATCAGAGGTCCGAAGGACGACTATCCCTAGGAACCACAAATCCCCGGACTATTCTCTAGGGGAATACATATCATTGAACCGGTATATAATTTTTTAGGTTTTCAAAATGTAATTTCTTACCGGGGAAGGGGGGGGGGGCACTTTTTAAAGGGGGATATGATGCGCGAACATACTCTTACAAAATGCACCCTAAACGAGTTTTCACCGACCAAAAGAACACACCCTAAACAGTATTTTGTCAGTCCCTTTGACTACCTATTACAAGTAGCATGCATTGCGTCATTAATATAAAAAATACGGCCTTTATTGTCTTGATTTGCTGCTTTACAATTGTATGATGGTTTTGATCTCTCTGCTAATTTGAATAACTAAGTCCGTGCATCACCAATTTTAGGGTTAAAGAAAAAACATCTTTTGCTGTTTTTGGAAACCCTAATCAATGTACACGCCTACATCTTGTTGGGAAAAAGGGACCCTTGTTACACGTTTCCTTGTTCACGCTTATCCATCCTTTGAATAAAACCCCCCCCCCCCCCGAAAGTTGTTAAAAGAACCCACTGCCGGTATTGCTTTTGTAAATATACAAGGGTTCAGAACCTTCCGAACTATTGAATGAAATCCAAATTTTAGACGTTCGTATTGGTTTACGCGTAAAACGCGACATCTTGACGACAAAATCACCCAAAGACCCCTTATTTTGCGGGATTTTGGCGGTCTCTCACCAAAGACCTGATTTTTTTGTTATCTGTCACCGAATGCCCCACATGGTACCGGGGTCGCGAACCTCTGGTTTTTTGATGTGTTGTGTGATTTTTTTTGTTTGTTTTTTTTTGACATTTTTGTTTTTTTGTTTTTGTTGGATTTGTTTTGTTTTTTTTTTTTTTTTTGATTTTGTTTGATTTTTGAAGTGCCAGCCTTACACCCAGACCAGTCATATGTGATGCCCCCCCCCGATTCTCTCAGTGCTACAATTTATCAATTAATACACGCTGATTTGTGGTTGGAAGATGAACATGAGCTGCAAACTAAAAGTTTATAACCACGATATACCCTACTTTAAGATAGGTCACACAATAGTGGTACCATTTGAAATTAACTTTATAGGACTTTAATGCAGGGGTTATTTTAAGATAATTAGGCAAACGCGAAATGCGAAAATGTTTTTAGTGCATTTGACCCATTTGATTTTTTTCGGCCGCTAAAACCTTGCCTCCTTTTTGGGAGTATTTTTTAAAGATTTCCAATTGAGTAAAATCTTCTAAATTAATAATAAGGATAAATGATAATAATAATGAGGCGCCAAAAACAAAATTGTAAGGCAAATGCCGCGCGTGTTCTGAGGACAAATTTGTTTGTTTTTGTTTTTTTGTTTGTTTTTTCTTGGCCTAGAATGCGCACAGTCTGTTATGCATGAAACTAAACTGAATATTTGGGAGCCGAACGAGAGGTACGACGGGGGTATCCGTAAAAGGTCTATTTTTTCAGAGATTCGACCCCCAAAACAATTTTTTCAGGCCATGATCCACCGAAAGGAGCATATTTTGATCAAGCTAGGCCAGCTAGGGCTGGCTGAATCTGAACGACGATACTAAGGTATTATATAATATTTTTGCATCGTGGTGGTACATTTGGTGTTAAATCTCATCAGGCTGCTGTTGTTGATTCGATCCAGCCAATGTGGCACTTGGTAGGGGAAGGGAAGAGAAGGAAAGTGGCGCCGGGGGTCAAGGTGAGTGAGAAAGATGATTGTATTTTTTCCTTGCATTAGTTGTGTCACCGCAGACAAATGGTACTTAAGCAAATTTTTTATACTGAACAAGTCATAATTATTGATGGGGCACTACCGTATGGATACATATTGCACATAAAATTGTAATCAAACCACAAAATCAGGTAATACTTACTTGTTACATACCAAGTGTAGATGTACTTTACCAAAATAGATGCAATGAGAAGCATTCTGTGTAGTTGTATACCGATGCTAGTGGGGTCCACATTGATCTTTAGTTCCATATAAACATTGTGAGCACAAACGTAGCAAGAGATAGAAAAACGAGAGGCATTAGACAAACTGGTATCATTAGAGCAGAACGGGCGATTAGTCATATCTGTGGGGTTTAGTTAACACAACTTGTGATTAGACAAAGTGGTCAGTAGACGAAATGACATTAACGAAATGGGTTTTAGACAATCTGATGATTAGACCAATTGGGCAGTAGACGAATGGCATTAATACTACTGGGTTTAGACTAATCGGTGAGTAGACCAAATGGCAGTAACGAAATGGCATTAGACGAAATTGTTTTAGACAATCTGATGATTAAACCAATGGCATTAGACGAATGGGCGTTAGACGAAATGGTTGTATACAACGTAGTGATTATACCAACTGGGCATTCTACGCATGGTAGAGCCGATGTGGTGATTAGACAAAATTTAGTCTAAATGGTTATAGACACGGGAAATTAGAGTATGTGGGTATTAGCTATGTGGGATTTTTAGACAAAATGGAATTAGACTATACTCTTAGACGAAATGATATTGGACGAAGTGGCAATTCCCATTCGGTCACTGAATCCGTAAAATCCTTCAGTCTTGAAAACGTTGGACTTATCCGCAATGTACGCCGCCTGCGTGACCTCCTAGCTGAACTAATCAAATGCTGTCCGGTTGATTAATTTCGACTTGCCAGACTACCCATAATCCCTCACGCGTTTCTCTCGCAATGCAAAAATGCAAATTTTCTGCAGACTTTTCACCATATTTTACAAAAAATTTAGAGGGTGTCCACGACGATTGTTTCACCAATTTGATGTAGAAATTGTTCTTTTACAGCGAGGACAGGTGTTGTTTTCAGGTGGACAACCCCTATATTTTAATGGCATTTAATTTGCTTGCATCATTTGAATGTGTAAGCACGTGGTGTAAGCAAAATTGGCGCTGCCGATTTCAACTACCCTGTTACCAAGTTGAATCGTTGTGAGCCGATTGTAAACGTGTACACTGCACTGTTACATGGTGGTGCATCGTTCAGTAGTGTTTTGTAACAACCATTCCTATAGGGAATTTACGCGACGTAGCGTATACCCGGGGACGGGAGCCATAATGAAATGGCATATGGGTGTAAGGCTGGGGGGGACCTTCCCACAGGGGCACTTCGGTGACAGAGGACTCACAATAGAGTCTTGGGTGAAATTTTCAAATTTTCTCCCAAAAAGGGGTCCGTTAGGTACAGTGGTACCTTTTGTTCCAAATGTGGTCGTTGGGTGAATTTTCATTCAAATACATGCATTGGGCTTTGGGTGCATTTTTCAAATACAGCAGGTGTCTTTGGGTGACATTTTCAAAATACATGGGGCTCTTTGGGTGACAGCGGTGTAAATTGGGGTCTTAACTCTTTGCGGTGCGGCAGCGAGTATAATCGCTCAAAATGTAATTTGGGGTCATTTTTGTCTTTTCTTGTTATAAACAATTTTTCCAAATTATTTATTTTCTATGGCTGAAAATGCATTTAATGAGTCAAAAGAAGACATAGCCTTTTTGTTCGTTTTTGAGAATGGCATCCCAATGACCTACCAATATTTGGAAAGCAATCTCTTAAATGCCACTACTGACTTTATTTTTAACCTATACAGAATTGCTCAGCGTGCAAATCGTTTACAGAAAGTTACATACCCGTTCACCCCATCCAAGAAGGGAGTTTGATCACGCAATGCAAACTGCGAAATTTGCTGCAACTTTAACCATTTTTGACACACATCTAGAGGGTGCCCGAAGTTATGTCACCATTTGATGTGAATTATGTTGCTCTAAGAGCATGACAGTTTTTTGTTTTGACGTGGACACCCCTAGGTTTTTAATGGCATTTAATTTTGCTTTGCAATCATTTTATGTGTAAGCTCGTGTGTACAGAATGGGCACGCGATTTTCCAAAGTATACTCTGTTGCCAATTAATCGGTTGGTTACACGGGGGATTGTAACCGTGTACACTGTGACATGTATCGTTCGGTATTGTGTTGTAACACCTTTACTAGGAAAAATTACGCGACTTACCGTATACCCGGGGACGAGATCACATAATGAAACGGATATGGGTGCTAGATGCGGCGCTTCCAAACTCGGGGGCATTCGTTGACAGAGGACATGGAAAAATCGGGGTAATTGGGTGAGAACATCCAAGAATGCCCACAAGTAGTTTTTTTCGGGTGTCACAAATTATGTATGCAAAATTTCCATGGGTTCTTTTTAGAAAATTTTTCAAATATCACCACAAAGTATGGGGTCTTTGGTGAAATTTTTTCTCCCAAAAAGGGGCCTTTAGGTTACAGTGGTACAACTTTCCAAAAATGTGGTCTTGGGGTGACATTGAAGAGCTGTCACCTCCTTCAGCATTAGTCGCTCGGTGTTGCAGTGACCGTCCCCGTTGCAGTGATCGTTCCCGTTAACTCCGCTAGCGGGAGAACCGCGCGAAGCGCGGGCCCTCCCACTAGTTAACAAAATAAGCATCAACTCTTTGTGTCCTCTTTAATTTATTCAATATGGGGAACCCAGGTGGCATTTCTTTTTTCCATAGTAGATAACCTCTTTGTAAGATACGTAATTGTCTGTGGTAACGCGGATCGGGTCAATATAGTTATAAAAGAAACTTTAAACTGGCAACAATACTATCATTGTTTATGCGTCCCGACATACAGTACAAATACCATCGTACGCAAATGTCACGTGTTTTGTGCCAGGTGACCAAGTCTAGCCATGATGAGTCATCGCACCCCCCCCCCTATTTCGCAATATTTGTTAGTTATGAATGAGGGCCGGACTCAGGCTACAACCTAATTAATGAGAACTATTATAACGTGTCGTGTGTGAGACATCTCCCGATCGGGGCTTATTCAACCAGGGCGACATGCAGGAACAGTCAAAATTTCGAACGGTTGAATCTATGCATAGGCAAACGCCACAAGTTTATTACCACCAAATGCCGTCAAATATGTAACGAAAAAAGGTTATAAAGGTTAAACCTTCAGGATTTGCCATACAAAATGTCGGCTATGATAAAATGTTCAAGATGAATTGAAGGAATAGTTCGAAATATTACTTGTCACACTGTACGATTAAAGGCCAAAGAGAGAAAAACTAGATCGGAAGATTGCATTAATCCTCTGAAACCTCACTCATAATTCCGATTTTGGACGCGGAAAGTAGCCATCAATGATAGAATGTTTATTTGCTACACCTATTCTTACGATTGGCACATGTTGGGGAAATTTATGCCGCTTTCTACACTGAAAAAAAATTTTCGCAATGATTCTGTCTGTTTCTCCAATATTCTGACGTCACGCACCGTCATTTAATGAGCACCCTCAATCGGCGAAATTTCCACACAGTTTTTCTATTGTAGCGTGTAAAATGTACTCGGATGAGTGTGCAAAATCTGCACCTTTACAGATTTGAGCTCTAATCTAACATGTAATTTGGAGTACAGCACTCGAAATTAACTCAAATTCACCATTTGTTTCTCCCTGCCCCCGTGGAAACGATATTGTCGGTATAAATAGGCCTCTCACATTTGGACATTCTCTCACTGAACTTGAAATGCGTTTATTTTAATGGATTACAACTCCATATGCATACAATAGAGGCTAACTTCAAGTTGTAATTGAATATGCCTAAATATGGTTTTATTAGAAGTTCGGACTAAAGAAACAGGCCCCTCAGTGCACTCAATTGGATTACACTTTTATCCGTTATCATACATTTTATACCTGAAAAGCGTTAATTCCAATGGGTGCCTGAGCCTGTTTCGTTTTGAATTCCGTTTTCGTCTCGAATATTTGAAATATCAGGTCTCATGTTTTTGTGTAGGCAGGTGTTCCTCGATCGAAATACAGAATGAATCTTCTGTGAAAACACGTACTAGTGTGTTCAATGTATACAACATTAAAACAGTATTAACCAAACAGTTCGTCAATGTTACTGGCACTGATTTTCTGACAGAACGCAATCCTATATTTTTGCAGATAGTACAGCAATGACCATCATAGTGGCCGTGTAGGAGTAAGCCTGGATACAAACCATAAGGTTGGACAGAAGTAAGTGACAATGGTTCTTTCAATCCAACCATTTTGGCAAACGGTTGTGTTAACACGTTAATTAAAAAAAACTGTTGCCGGGGTCGGGCATGGATTTTAAAGAAGTGAATGAACACACGAAACTTTCCCCTTAAACCCACAGGCAGGGGACCGCTACGGGACTTTTGAAAAACGGGTGGTGCGTAGTTTGTAAGTTGCATTTATTCACTGTCATCATAAATCAGCCTTTTTTTTTGTCAGTCCACTGCGGGACTAGGCATCAACATGTTTCCATGCTGGAGTTACGGCTACCCTTCCACGCGGCTAGTCGCGGGTTGGAAGGCACCCTGGTACCTAGAGTGATTGAGTGCAGGTAACAGACCAGGGATGGTCCCCTACTCTTTTCGTAAGGCCTGCAATTTTTACCGTGTTCAGGACTTGGACTCCCCTGACAACGGGGACCCAACAGCTTACAATGACTCTTCCGAACCATTGGGCGCCGAGGCATCCCATTGCAAGCACATGACACATTTTACCGCAAGGGGTTGGCGAGCGGTGAGACATTCCATAATCCCCACTGCTGTGCATATTGCCCATTTCCGACCATTAAGGAACTTTGAGTATGAAACAAGAAAACCCGACTCTTGCGGGGGCCGAAACCCGGGCCGACTCCGCCGATCGATTCTTCTCCGGCCGACGGTTACGCGCCTTAGACCGCTCGGCCACCTCGCCCTCGCCCTCCTATTCACGTATAACGACAATTCGCAGTTCTCGGGCCTTCGGCTCACTATTTTTCAAAGGAATCTAACTGTGGGCCGTTCATTAACTGCAATACTTACATACCAATTGTCATTAAAATTGGGACTTTGCATTCTGGTCAAGGGTTCAACCCTTTTTATTATTAGCCAACCAGAACAAATATGCAAAGGAGCTATTTATATGCATATATACCGTTCAACCGCTGGTCAACAGTTTGGGGGATAATTCGTGTCAATCGCTACCCACATACGAAGCGTCAAAGTATCATCCAACATCGGAATTTGTGTTCAGGCTCAACGTTATCCCCTCTCTGTGATTAGCAATCGCGAACACTATGCAAATGAGGCTCATTATATGCGTATATACCGTAACAGTTTGCATGATAATAATTGTGTACTACCGATACCCCAAAGACACTTGTGTTAACATTGTTACTCAATTGAAAACACCTGGTTTTGGATCTTGAAGTACGACTGAGCAAATAAAATTTCAGGACAGGCATAGTATAGTTATTTCTATGTAATTGCTATGACGCACCATCAACTTTTTTTCTCGCGGCCATAAATCCTCTTACCTCTCGCGGCGTATGGACAGACCTAAAACTATTAATGAGGCGTTCTCATGTGAAATATACTAAAGTGATACTATTCCATTTGATAGTGGAATAGCCTCTATTTTTGGCGTGGAGTATGAATTGAGGGGATTAGTATATAAAAAACTTTTAGTCCGCGTGTTATGGTTGGTATGATGACGCTATGCAACGATAGCCAAAATGAGCAGTTGGGCCATTCACAGTACAATCAATAGTCAAAGAATAAACCCTAGAATGTTCAAGAAAGCGCAAACTAAATCCAGGAATAGTTTCGTGATGATGAAAGCAGGTGAAGAAAGATGATTTTAGGAATAGTGAAGATAAAGTTCTGCATTGTAACAAACAGGTGAGAAGCCTTACTAAACTTTTATGAATGTTGTGGTAGTCAATGTTTAACACCATTCGGGGTAGACACCGATGCATCACATAGTTAAATCACAAAGTATGACGAACAGAACCACGTAACTTTTATTTGTAGTTGCCAGTTTCTTCATTCCGATCTATTTGTATTGCGCTGAAGAAATCGAGATTTTCTGGGTATTTCTGCCATGTCCCCTATTTTGAGTATGGACGAGGTCTCCAAACTCGGCCCATACTCTACCCATCAATTGGAAATCTACATAAAATGTACATTATTACAAAGTGTACACTTTACCGTGATTTTTTTTGAAAAAGGGATAGGATTAAACTTATTGTGGAAGCTTTTATTTAAATGTAAATTAATGATGATGTTTGTTTGTCATTTAAACTAGGATAGCGCTTTCGAAATTGGTATGGTATTTTTGCAACCGCCCTAATCCTCCTGGTGTGTTTCATATCAGTTGTTCTGGCTTCCAAACCACTTAGTGAAGTGTACGGCCTACTTCAGGTAGAAAGTACAAGCCGAACAAAGATGTATGGTAGCTAGGCGTACACTTTAGCGAATATCCCGTTTAACGGCCTGGCGCATTGTGACAACATAGCCCGGGAGCTAAGAGACATTTGTAACCCACATCTCAAGTACAAAAGGTTTGACGGCGATTAAATATGTGGACAGACTGACAGGAACCCCTGAAACCGATTCTCTTAAGTGCCACAAAATGGTGCCTTAAGGAGAGGGGGCCAAGACAAGTTTGTACAGGCGGTCATTTTTTAAATTGATCCAATCATGTTGAAAAGCATACCGTGTTATTTGTCGAACCACAGGTTAAGGAAAGGTATAGTGTGTACCATCTGCACGTAAAGGTTAAAGAGTTATAGGATAAAACAGCCCAAAAATCAATAAAATGAGATCAATTCAGTTGTACACGGGGTCAAATTTTTAAGTTGTCCGATTTGGAATAAAAAATGGTGCAACTTTTTGGTGGAGCTCATATGATCAAAATTAAGGAATAGTTTTGAGGGTCTCATGCTTGCTTAAGAAAGTAGGGGGGAAAAGGTCAAGCCCCATTGACTGGCACTGGACGTGAACTTCTGTGCCCCCTTCATCTGGTAACTAAACATTTCAGACAGTCAAAACTATCCTTATTTAATTCCTATGAACTCCATCAATAATTTCGCCACCTGTTTTATCATGAGATCGGAGCAGCTTTAACTTTAAAATTTTGACCACTGGACAACTGAAATTGACCCTTTTTCTTGATTTTTGATTTTGAAGCCTATATAATACTTTAAACTTTACGTTGTAGATAGTACAAAACCATACCTTCATAATCCTTGTGATTAGACAAATAACATGGTATGCTGTAACATGATTGGATCAATTTAAATTTGACCTCTGTACAACTTTGCCTTGGCCCCCCTCTCTTCAGGCACCATTTGCTCCTTAAGAATTGCGTTTCAGGTGTCCTGTCAGTCTGTCAACATATTCTAATCACTCCAAAAAAAACCTTTGGTACTGAGATGTGTTACAAATGTCTGTTAGATCCCGGGTTAACATGGGTTTGTGTATTGCGCTAGATAAGTCTGGGGTACTATATTATTTTACCCTTGTTTAAGATTTGTGCCTATTTTCCCCATCTGTACATACAAAACGTGCATAGTTTGACAAGTACATTTTCTAAAAATAAATGAATTGAAAACAGGAAGTTTGGTATGCCATCTGTTTTCTTACCACCTAATTAACATTAATACAGTTGCCTAGATATCGATTACGCGTCAGTTAAGCTACTGTATGACGTAGCATCGTCGTTGGAGAATGTTCTAGATCTGGGAACGGGTCGGCCCAGCGAATCTTCCCTCGTCTTACACCACTGAGGTCTCGGGTTCATCCCCGGCAGGGGCCCGTTCTCGGTGGGTTTATGTGAATTTGGCTTCTCGATCCATACTCGGTCCCTGAGGGTTATCTCCGGGTACTCCGGTTTTCCTCCTGTTTCTAAAATCGAGCTTCTGCATCATAAATTTGTTTTGGTTATTATCCTATGATGTGTGAGCTTTCATGGCTTCCGCACAGCGCCTTGAGCGTTTAATTTGGATATGTCGCGCGTTAAAAATATTCATAATAAATGATTACGATCAATATACTTGTTCCGCCTCCAAAAAATTTCGGGGATCCCACAATGCATTATAGGTGAATGTTTGTTAGACATTGAAGTTACTGACAAGTTGTAGCTGTTTTAACCGGAGTAGGCCTATCGCGGAGGAGTTTGGGTCGGTTATCGTTTTTTCTCTTTGCGGGCATTTCGTCCCATTTTTCTAAAATGATGATGACCTGTAATATACAGTACAAGGTGGTGCTCCAGATTGTGGAAATAAGTTGATATATAAGAAAAAAACTAATTGAACTAACTCTGTAAAAAATAGCTAAAGTAATTTTGGTGTGTACATGGGTCAAAAGTTAAAAGTTGCTTTGATTCAGGTAATACGTGGTGCAAATTGTTCCCTAGCTTAAAGGATTGAAATGAGGGATAGTTTATCTTATCTGTTATGCTTAGTTTTCACGTTATCCAACAAAATATGTCACAGGTCAAAAGAATCCAATAGCTGCCAATGGCTGTTGACTTTATTCGCCATTTTGGTTAATAACCAATTTGAACACTTAAGATAGTCAAAACTATTCCTATATTTCATTCTATGAGCAGAACCAATAACTTCAACCAAGTTTTACAAAAATTGGAACAACTTTTAATTTTTGACCCTTGTACAAACAAAAATTGAATTTTTCACCATTTGTACAGTTTTTACCCCATAATTCCAAAACTATAAGCCATATACTGTATACAAATATTGAATGCCTAGTGCGTGGAATAGTAAATATATATCACAATGGCAAATTTTGAATTTTCTATTTCACGAGGCGAAGCCGAGTGAAATGGAACATTCCAAATTTGACAGAGTGATATATTTTTACTATTCCACAAACATAGGCATTCAATATTTGTTTTATATAACGATACAAAACAAATAATTTTTCTGCCGTTGAATATACTTACATTCAATATTTGTATACTATACCTTTTTGGAATCCTAAACATTATGGTGTGCTTTTCAACACAAATGGAACATTTTAAATTTTTTACCCTTGTGTAACCTTGAACTCCAAGCTGGGGGACATGAAAGGCATGCACTCAATTCACATAGCAGGAACCTGTTATAACTGGTAAATGCTATTGCTATTCAGCAGGTAACTGTTATAACTGACTCAATGTATACACTGCATACAGTGCTATCATATCACAATAGTATTATCGCTTTATTCCGTAAAGCTTTTGTAGGATTAAAATCAATCACCTCCCATATCCTCCCTCGCTAGTGTAGTGGATTAGAGCATCGCTTTATAATGCAGGTATCACAGGTTCGAATCCAACCATGGCTTTTTAAAAATAAATGTATTTCAATATTTTTTTAGAGTAAAGAGAAACATTACTAAGTCCAGGGCTGGAAATACGCGTGTACATAGTTAAGGAAACAGTAACCCGTTCCACTGCTGGTACCTGCTGTTTAGCACTGTATGCAGTGTATAATGAGTCAGTTTATACCAGGTACCTGCGTAATAGCATCTACTAGTTAAAACAGGTTCATGCTATGGAATTGGTTGAAAGGAGTGTGCCATCAAGTGCTTCCATCAATTTTTTTGATTATCAATGCATAGTACTTTAACTTATGCTACCGAAAATTCACTGTTTTATCCACAATTTGTACACTCACATGAGATCTGTGCACTACAGCCCCCACTATAAGTATTTGTCAATACGGGTTGTAAGAAAGGCACTTTCAATATTTTCACCCTATCGAAGCTCAAAATTCTGAAAATCACGACGTCGTCTATTAGTCGAAATGGTGGCCGAAATCCGGGGATGCCGAAACGCGGCCTTTCGGCAGAGGACCTTGCCGTACGGTAGGGGTATCTGCCGAAACAGACCGGTCGTTCGGCAATTATTAATGCCGAAAATTGCAGGGCTACGTCATTACCCTGCAGAAACGGCAGGGTATTGGCGAAACAATGGTTATCCCAGTAGTTCGGCACCAGAGGGATCCTCATTAGAGCGTGCGGTTGTTAGATGAACTAAGTTCTTATGTCAATTGGCTTACGGACACAGGATGACAAGAAATAGGTGTTCAGTTGACTCATCTTGTACGACAGGCTAAGATTAGCTTAAACTAATAATTTTAGGGCCGTTCATTTCAGGGAGGGGGCCGCAGAAATTGAAGATGTGTTTGGAAAATTGCATAACCCCCAATGTAAAGTGACATCCTGCCCTATTGCAGAACCTAATCACCACATCGCCATCCCATCACACAATTAAGGTACATCATATGAGTTACTGTGATATGCAGATAGGTGCTGCCTGGTTTATTTATATTACAGGCATTTATATAGCGCCTCTCCGAGGACCGAAGCGTTACAAAAGAAAAGCTAAAAAACAAAATAATAAAAAATACGAGTAAAGATAACCTTAAAATACAATAATAATATTATTAATATTTGTTAATATGATATTATACAATTACCCTGATACACTATCGGCCTAGAAACCACATATTCTGATAAAAATTCAATACATGAGAAAATGGACCAAACAAAAATACAGCATAGGAAAAATGCTGATGCCACAAAACATTTGGATTAAAAAATAATCCTTCGGAAAGAATGGTTTTGAGAAACTTTTTGAAACTTTGACATTTGGCGCCTGGGAATTTTGCATGGAAGTTTGTTCCACAATTGGGGGCCAATGACCGAAAATGCAGTATCGCCAACAATACGTTTGGTAAAGGGGACATCAAGGCGC
>JAMKCH010032220.1:0-16522 GCA_023653785.1 Ophioderma brevispina | reverse complement strand
GATATGGGTTTTAAGAACTGGCGCTTTCAAAGCTATGGCATTCGGTGATAAGGGAATATGCCAAAACACCATAACCCATATATAAGTCCTAAGGTTGTTTTTTTGTTGTGAAATTACTGGATTTTCAAAGGGGTCTTTAGTGAAATTCAGCAAAGTTGTCTCAAAAGGTAGAATTCTTGGGTGAAAAACTCAAACTTGTCGAAAAAATTGGGAGTCTTTGGCATGACGATAGTAAGTTTTTAAAAAGGGTTCATTTGGTGACAATGGGTGCTGGACGGTAGCCTGGCGATTCTCCTCTCGGCGCCCTTAGAGATGGCACCCATGCGGTGGCCGAGTGGCGTTGGCAGCAGTTCTGAGGGGAAAGGCGCTTTAGGAGAGTCAGTCGGTCGGGGGAAATTCGTCCCGATCGAAGGGTCGCTTCCAAAACGACTGCTTTTTTCATGATCCCATCAAAAATTTCCCGATTTTGCCTCACCTTTTTTCCCAGAGGGCTTCTCTCCTTTAGGGCCTACATAAACCTGCTAGGCCCCCTATCCCAGCCAGGGCCGTAGCAGGATTGATTTTTTGGGGGGGGGGGGGGTGCGGACTTCGAAAAAGTGGGAACTTTTTTTCGAAAAAGTGGACCTTTTTGGTAAAGTGACCTAACCCCCTTTAAAATGCCCTTTTTTGGACTTTTTGAACGTTTATCACCAAAAAGTGGCTTTGGTGTCTCTAATTTCGCTAAAGTGTGGACCTTTTTATCGAAAAAATATCAAAAGTGGACCTGTTGCCCCTTTTTGTGAAGTGGGGGGTGCAAACCGCACCCGCACCCCCCCCCTGCGTCTACGGCCTGATCCCCGCTACGCCACTGAGGGTTCTTTCTGGGAGTGCATGGTCCTTTGCTTGCACATTTACATCAATTTTCACCTGGCTTATAGCTTATAGCTCCTTTTGATATCGGGGGCATAATCTGACATCTCTTGACTGACACATTTGTTATTTGAAGCATAATAATGGCAACAGGAGGAAGCGTGAAGAAAATATTGTAATGTCTTTGAAGTTTTGCGTTTATGTTTTTGTTTCCATTTTTGTCTTATTTAGCTTATTTTTTATCTTTATGTGAAGAGTGATCAACCCGTTAAGTGACCGCTCCCATTCAATCACTACGGTTGCCCGCGCGAAGCGCGGGCAACCGCTAGTTTTACTCTGTTGTTGAGCTCGTCCTCTGAGACCTTGATGTATGCCTCTTTCAGCTTCATCTTAACAAGCTTATCTCACATTTAACGGGGCGCAAAAGATTTATTGTAATTGTAAAATTGATATTTTCTGCTCGCTTAGCCTTTTCATGAAAAAATACCAACCGGGAAGACGGTAGTACGATATAGAAGTGATGGTTGGGGGAATGCCGTCATAAAGTCCGAAAGGCGGCAATACTGTCATTCCAGAACGGTGTAGAAACCAAAAAGTTACGAGTATCAATTTCCATAGGTTTTTTTTTTGGGGGACTCTAAATGATGGCCCATGACTATGAAAACACGGGAGTTGTAGTGCTTATACGTGGGATCTAGCAGCCAAATCGCAAATATCTATTATACCATGCATCCAATATCCAGTATTTTCGTATATTTCATTATAGTAACGTCATATTAGAGATTTTTGTGCTTATTTTTTGGAATACCAATAAAAAGAAAAGCTAAGCTACGCAGTGGGGACCAAATGTATTTGAAGTACATGTAATTCCAATTGCCAATTCGTCCATTGCCATTTCAATTTGCATTAAATGTACGAGGTTGCATGTGAAATGTTGGCCCCCCCCAAAAAGAAAAAAATTTTTCCCCCGACTAATAGAATGGACACTGGCGAATCGCCATAAATGATCGCCCCGACTGGCTAACTGGACCAGTGGTCATTGGCCTCTAATTGTAATGAACAAATAGAACTTGCACGATATGCCCCAACCAATAAAATAATTAAACAGAATTAATTCGTTCATTGTTTAGATTAGAGGCTTATTATATTACTCTGTAATTTTTTAAAACAAACAAGTTGAATCGAAATACGAATGATCTTATGTAAGTTGTTTCAATTCGTCGGGTGTGTATTGCAGACCGAAATACGAAAACCGTTTCTGAGAAATTGCAATTTGAAAATTAAAAAAAAAAAAAAAAAAAAAAAAAAAAAAAAAAAAAAATTCATATATTTTTGTAAATTAACAATGAGATCAACTCTTGGAAAATTTATATGTATCTGTGCATTATGTACGAGCGTGATAAGATAAATAGATTCAGTTTATATACTTATCCGTCAGTATGGAACAAAAATCGTTTTAACTTTCGTTTACTTTGTATGTTTAACATCCCTCTTGTATGCACCATTTCGACATCCCCGTCGCATCGACTACGTCCACCTCAAATTTGCATAGTGGTGTTCATGTTTTTGTATGTATAGTAATGATTTTAATATGATTTAATACACTTTAAAACACAATCTTTGCACTTACATTATGAAGGGTTTGCATCCAAACACTAAAGTCTCTATTCTCCACATCCATCCAAACTGCCCAAATTTACGTACTTTAGAGCTTGAAACTTGGTCAGCTTGTAATGGCTGATATGCATTTTACCTTTCCCCTATCGTTTTTGTAAATGAAATAAAACAAACCAAACCACACTCCTTCTCTATGTCACCCCGAGGATATGCACTGGGATCATTATTGTTTTTAACCGGAAATTCGAAAATTGAAAACAACTAGCATGTATATAAAGGAATAAAGAGTGATAAAACCACCTTGGAAACCCCATGGCCAGGCGAGCCCAATTTGAAACCAAATTTGTACCGATTTGTACCAGAAGTAGTCGTATTTTGACCATCCCTGAATTGTCGCCATTTTAAACCTTTACATCTGCAGATTACGAGAGTTTTGGAGTGGCGCAAATCTTTACACTGAATTTTACAATACGATAAACCCCAAACTCGTTCAACCCGTCTTCATGGCCAAATTCATTCCCATTTAAAAATGCGGGGTACACGATTTGGCAGTTTTACTGTAATGTGTGCACCATGATCTGGTGCCATTGGTTGCATGTGTATGAATAGCATACAAACATAATTTTCAGATACCCCTCTAAAGAGAATACTAACACAGAAAACACGATGTAAAAATATAATTGTAAACGCGGCATTATGGTCAAAATTACATTTATGTCCAAGCTGTAATATCACCGGTACATAACATATTGAAAGTTAGAACTACATATTGACTGCATTATATTATTTACTTATTTTATGGTAAAATTTACACATCGTTTTGTAAAAAGAAAACAAAAAGACATAAAATAATGTACAACCCCCCCCCCCCCCCCAAACTCATTTACATATGGGTTTGTAAACCATTATGTAAATGCGCGTAAGTTAGCGAAGTTTCCATAAAATTTATGTAAGTCAGTCACGACACGAGCTAGCTCGGCAAATTGAAAATGGAGGATCTTGGAGTCTTGGGGGATTGGGGCCTTATATTAACGTATTTTTCTATCTGTATCGATGCGTTTGTGTACGCTATAATCATGATTTTAGACCAGGGAATATGACTGCTTCTAATTCGCAGATGATGGTCTTACTGAAAAGGTAAGCTTTATCTCAGTCAAGTTGAACACATAGCCCTGGAGCTAGCACCCATTTGTAACACTCTCAAGTCCAAAAGGTTGGTTTGGGGGGGGGATTAAATAGGTTTGCCAGACTGACCGGAACCCCTGAAACGTGATTCTTAAGTGCGGCAGTGGTGCCTAAGGAAATGGGGCCAAATCAAGTTTGTACAGGGTCAATTTGTAAATTGATCCAATCAATGTTGAAAAGCCCCCCATGTTTATGTGTCTAACCATAAGGATTCAGAAAATGTTATAGTTTGTACATATGTACAGCCTAAAGTTTCAGAGTTTATAGGCTAACAACAGCAAAATCAATAAAAAGGGTCCATTTCAAGTTGTACCTGGTCCAATTTTAAAGTTTCTCCGAGTTGATAAAACATGGTGTCAAATTGTATGTGGTGGAGTTCATAGATTAAAATAGGAATATTTTTTGACTATCTTAAATTCTTAGTTTCCGATTTAGGGGGCACAGAGGTCAACGTCCATTGCCTTCATGGGGCGTGGATCTTGTTTACCCCCCTACTTTCTTAAGCAGCATTTGAGACACTCAAACTTTCTAATTTTATCGTATGAGCTCCACCATAATTTGCACATTTTATCCAAATCGAGCATTTTTAAAATTTGACCCCTGTACAACTGAATTGACCTTTTTTATTTTTTTTATTTTTTGCTGTCTTTAGGCCTATACTCGGGAACTTTAGCTGTACATTATTACAAACTATTACCTTTTCTGAATCCTATGGTAAGACAATAACATGTTTGGCTTTTCAACATGATTGATCATTTACAATTTGGCCCCTGTACAAACTTTGTTTTGGCCCCTCTCCTAAGGCACCACTTGCGGCACTTAAGAAGCACGTTTCAGGGTTCCTGTCAGTCTGTCAACATAATTTCACTCAAACTTTTGTACTTGATAATTTGTTTACAAATGTGTGGATAGCTCCCTTGTTCACAGGGTCAGTACGTGTATACATAATACGGTGCGATTATAGTAAGCCCATTTTGCATAATTAAAGTTTGGGCTCATACGATACCAACAGGGTTTACCACTGTAGTATTAGACAGGCATACAGCTGTCATTTGTAATAACGCGCCTCTCACCCCGGGGAAGGTGCCCAATTGTCAGTCCACTTATCTACTGTGTTTTTTGTTTTTTTGAGCTGAATAACTTGTTGAATTCTTGTCATTACTGAAGTTGTCTGTGTGACTATTGTGTGTGAATTATTTTCCCTAATTTACATCTATATTAGTGTAACCCATTTTACAAATAATTGGTTCACATGTTTACTAATTTACATGTAAGCATTTACCTAATTGTGTTCAATTTTACAGAATTTATATGTAAAAGATTACATAGTTGAGTTCAAATCTTTACATAAGTGATTACAGTAATTACATAAATTACATAATTCTGACAAGAATCATTACAATACCTTATGGTGTTTTAAGTTTTCCTAATATTTGGTAAATGTTTACCCAACTGATAATACATATTTTTATGTGCACTTGTACATAATAATGTGTACATTTTTACATTTACAAGTTTTACATAATTATTACATAAAAATTATGTTCTGTTTTTACATAGTAAACATGCGATTTTTTTACACAGGCTGTGTAATTATTTCTCTCTGTGATTTAATGATGTGTCATTTCACATACTACATACATACACACATACATACATACATACATACATAAGCACGCACGCACACACACACACACACACACACACACACACACACACACACACACACACACACACACACACACACATACATACCGACACACATACATACCGACACACATACATACATACATACATACATACATACATACATACCGACACACATACATACCGACACACGTACATACCGACACACATACTACCGACACACATACATACATACATACATACATACCGACACACATACATACATACCGACACACATACATACCGACACACATACATACCGACATACATACATACCGACACACATACATACATACCGACAACACATACATACCGACACACATACATACCGACACACATACATACCGACACACATACTACCGACACACATACTACCGACACACATACATACCGACACACGTACATACCGACACACATACATACCGACATACATACATACCGACACACATACATACCGACACACCTACATACCGACACACATACATACATACATACCGACATACATACATACATACCGACCGACATACATACCGACCGACATACATACATACATACATACATACATACCGACATACATACATACATACATACATACGCACGCACGCACACACACACACACACACACATACATACATACATACATATACACACATATTGCTTTATTCCGTTATATTATAGAAAAGAGGGTTATACTATTACGGATAAAAGCGCTATAAAGAGATTTACTCTATAATAATATAAAACTAGAAAAGAAATTTCCTCTATATAACTGTCATACAATAAATTTCTCTATAACTGTTTTCATAAAACTATACATTTCTCTATATAGCTGTCTTAGCTAAAAATGCTAGGACACAAAAGTGATTCATATAGAAATATTAACAATATCCCTTACAGTGGGGTTGATTCTTCAGCTCCAAACGCTTTGGAATAATAGAATATTGCTTGATAACACATTAAAAGTTCAAACGTCTAAAGTTGTGATTTCTTAGGCTACACCGCATGATCCTGAGTTGATCTTTGGTTCTTCTGTTTGTTGCATTCGTACTATAGCTATGATCTTTTTTGATAATTTTAATGTTTACGTGCTTTGTGCAATATTTGAATTTGGTCATGGTCCTAAAACGCGTATCAAAAAGTGAGAAAAATGGTGTATCCTTGGTGTAATATATTCTTGAGTCAGACTGAGTAAAGACTCTTAAACGGAATAAAGCTGTACAATCCTTGGACTAATCACTAACCCTTTAATTCCTTTATAGAGGATTTCATGCTAGGCAAATTTTTACATGAAAGATAAACCGATGACCGACCGAAGTGGTTTTCAACAGCTGTTTAGGATTTTTATTGAATTTTACTCAGTTACGTGATTTTTAACCAACCAGCAGCTATTAACAGAGATCTGAAAGTCATCCCTTCTACCCTAAGTATTAAATAAATAATGAAAAATTCCTTACAGCCCTTAAAATGAGGGCATGTTATGTCACCTTGTCATTATTTTCAATCGCGTCGCCGGACATCATCTAGGACAACCTCATAGAATCCAAAGATTCAAGGTGATTGTGAGCGTGCTCTTCGAAAACTTCAAGCTGTATATCTGACATAAACACTCGGTTGTTCAAAAATATGCCGCATGCAGCATATTTTTGAGATCTATTTCTTCAGACAGAATTCATTGTCTTTGTCACACCCTTAGTTTTGAAAAATCTGCCTTCAATAGGTTAGCTTTTGGTGACACCTCTGTTCCTGCTTCTGCGTGTGTAAAGAACCTTGGGATTATATGTTTGATTTATCATGAGTATGTCCAATCAGATTTGTGCTATCTGTAAAGGTGTAAACATGGTAAATGACCATATTCGTAACTTATTTCTCGATCTTCGTGTTTCTGTTTAACACACTATCTACATTAGACAGTCGCTTTAAAGAACTACTTGAAATACACGCATTGTGAATAAATTACGTTTTCCAAGGAATTCGTTTTCCATTTTCGTTTTTCCATTTTATTGCTGTAATACTGAGTGTATCCAAAAAATGTTCACGGAGAAACACAACATTTGACCCTGATATATTTGCTCAACTGTGACGCAGTTGATGTTTTCATAATTTTCCACTTTCTACGCTGAAAGAATGAATGACTTAGATATGTAAGATTTTCAAGGCTGAACCATTTTAACCCCATTCCAATGGAATTTACACAATTAAGCTGGGTTTTCAGTTGCATCATTTTGAGTGAATATGGTGACAAATCTTTCTGACCTTTGCTTCATAAGAGTAAATTGCAGATAATCAGATGCAGATAATTCGACGATATCAGTGCATGAAGTCTATTTATTAAATGTATAATATTATTAATCATTGAATTTGAACATTGTTAACATTCAAAAAGGCAATTAGCTCAAGCCCATTGCCATAAGCTGGAATAACTTTGTAGACAAATCTTCAAATTCAATTTATTCAAATGTATAAATCGATGTTGAATGAAGACTTCATTGAAGAACTAAAAAAACAGACAAAAAGGAAAAATGTGACATTTCCTTAACATGTTTAACATGCCAGTGCCACAATAACCACTTTTAGGAAGGATATATCATTGACAATATGAGTGAGGTACCTATTATTTTACACAAAATATGGTTTACTGTGTGAACACCATTGGAATGGGAGAAAACAGAAAACAAAATCTGGGAAAATAGTTTTGAGATATTATTAGATGGCAATAGGTTATCAAGAGTAAGCAAGACAAAGTCCTTGGGTGTTATTATAGATGAAAATCTCTCTTGGAAATATCATAATTTATTGAGGCTGTATCCAATACGATATCGAGAAATGTTGGAATTAACAATAAGTTAAAACATTTTATCCTAGAAATATTTTTAAAAATATACATAATGTAATCGTATTACCTTCGACATAACATTCATAGCCATAGTACGAGAAATTGTAATGACTATCAGTTATCAAGAAACAGAACAACGTTTGCATCCAAAGGAGTGAGATCTACTGCCCCCCTTTTTTTGGAACAATCTATCTGATGGTATTAAACATGCAAAACATGTCCGCATTTTTAAGAATTCATTGAAAACAAGTATGATTGACGCATATCATTAATGTATCTCATTTATGCACTGAGTTTTATCAGACCATAACTTCAACTGTTGACTCTATATAGGAGTATTGTATTATATTATATTCATTACTTGTATTGTAATTGTCTGACTTGTAAATGTTTTGTTTTCGTTAGGGGATTACAACGTCTGGCCTTTTTGGCCTTTTGGTATTGTACAACATAGAAGTGTATATCCATACTATGTTATGTGTCTTGACGTGGAAATAAACATTGAACAATTGAACAATGAGAAGGCGTACAAAACATTTTCATATCTGCTTCATTTTTAAGCAATTTCTTTCATTTTTCAGAATATGTAGCGTAAAGAATGAGTATTACGATTATGTCAGAAAAATTGCTGTTGAATGAATTAACATATCGAGGTCAGGGTCAGCAGTTTTCCATGTACAATTGTTTTTTGATTCACCCTGTAGATTAGTACGTCTACGTCATATTCGTTTATGCATGTATATTTTGTTATATTTTGATTTTGTTAACATCATGATTGCCATACGTTCTCCTGATTGCGCCTTTAATGTTGTATGTATCTTTTATAAACGCTTTTTGTGGGAGGACCACTTAGCAATCCGTTGTGCGTGTGTATGTATGTGTGTATGTGTGTATGTGTGTGTGTTTGTATGGATGTGTGTGTCAAAAATTGTTAAGTTTTTTCATGGGGCGGCCCACAGCTTATATTCTTTGAATATAGCGAGCGCGAAAGCCGAGAACCGCGAAATTCTAGTTCTTTTTGAAGTTTTGTCATCTGTTGACCACCAAAGAAATCATTTATTGTTGATTTTCTTGTTATCCATGTAATCTTTGTTAAAGGGGCATTTCGTGAGCCACGGCTTCGTCCTCGACTTGCCTAAACCAAGTGACACTGATATATCATCGGAACCTTGGGTTTGATAAGTCATGCGTGGAGAATTGATCGACTCGGAAGAAGTATATAAGTTTGTAAGTGTATAAAAGTTGCAAACATTGGAGTATGGGGTAATGTGCATGTCGGAGAAACACCGTCGGCTGCGATTTTGGAATTGGCATTGGGGGTCTTTACGGTGTACCACGGCAGGCGATAGCACAGAGATGCACCTTTAGTGAATATGTGAGATCACCACATTGTCGTATTATTCAATTCCTTATTGGTGTTTATATACGAAATATTTCCTTTATTCCTCCCGTGACTAATTTAATTTGTCAAATCATGGATATCCTTCATACTGGAAATGATGTAATCTTAGTAAATAAATATGTGTTACATGTTTGTTTGTCGTTTGATAATTATGATGAATTAAATTGTAATTTTTGCTAAGCATATTTTCTTATCAACCTAGTATTTATGCTTTGGTTGCCGGACTCACACCATTTAGTCTTGACACACAGCGCCGCCCATTGTTAAATTACGATCAGAAAGTAATTTGAGCCACGCGACCTTGGCAAATCTTCACTGCGCTAGAGTTCACAAGTTTTCAACGGTAACATGCCCCAGTGGCGGTAGAAGTTTCATATAGACGTCCCATTGATGCACATGAGGTATTGCTATTAATTCCGTCAAGCGCTTCTGCACAACGCCATACAGCGCATGGCGGACTCAATTGTAATACATCATGGACTAAATGGGACTTATATATGAAACGTCTACCAAGTGGCTGAACGTAAACAACAAACTTGTTTAACATATTGGACCCGGTCAAATAGCGTTGATTTGGATTTTTTGTACACTGGATATTGCGCAAATTACTTGGCATATCTTAACGATTTTACGCACCAAAGTATTCCTAACTAAATTTCTAGTTAGCTGACTAGTGTATAATATAGGTTTATATTTGGAAAAAGACGAAAAAAAACGTGAAAAATACGTGAAAAATTCTTACCTTATGTGGGCTCAATTCTCGATTGCTGCATTCAAGTCATGCCACACGCCAGGCGTACAAACTAGTGAGCTAAGTGGTCATTTTTTGTCAGGAACCCATTTCGAAAATCAGATCGACCACCTGATTCGCGTTTTCGCGATACAAGGTACCGCGAAAACGTTTTTTCATCCTTGTTCAGCTAATCGAGAGCCTTGACACGGCGTCTGACTGCTAGGGAGTCCAATGACGTAGCACATGTCTAACAATAGCCGGCATTAGCATGCGGAAACGGACTGGGGGCGCTGTGTTACAGCAGTACAGGGTCTAGGGGAGCGTAAATGGTGTGAATTTAATATCGATGTATTTCAATTGATAATATGATAATTCTGTATGGTTTGTGTCATAAATGTATTGGTGAAAATTTTGCTTTTAACCATTATCTGGAAATCATCATTTGTTGGTCATTTTGCACTATCAAGCTATATATTTTGTTCATTTTAATCTTCATTCTGGTCGTAATTTTCTGCTAATTTTGCATGCACTACATTCCCGGCCCGGGCTGATAGGGATATTAAGCAAAAATTTAATACATAATGTTTTAACATAATAATATCTATATGTACCATGTTTGAATGGGAGGATTCTGGTATAATAGTGTACTTGATAAATAGCTCCTCCAAAACCTGTACGCGCATTTTTACACATCGCATGCCTTACTATAATACTTCAAGTTTACAACAGCAGCCCGTACACCGTCAAGCAGAACCGGAAGGAGAAAAGTCTAGATCTGAGCATGATCGTGAACTTTATTTACATTGCTAAACGCAAAATTGAAATAACTCATCATGTCCCTGCAAACAAAGGCATTTTCAAAGACAAACTCTCCATTCCACTAAAGATGTCTATCGCCCACTTAAACTTCTGCTCACAACATGTTAATCCTCTACCATACTATGATTCTGCAACAGAACTCGCCAATCGTTCTCCTCATTTTTTTTGTAATAAGATTGTAAACCCAGAAAGGAGCTGGACAACTGACAGTCCAACATGTTTTATTCCTGATTGCTTTCACGATACCTCTTGTAAACATATTTCCTCCCTTGAAAGTGTTCGGGGCCAACCTCCATCATCCATCATGGCCTCCGTCAGTCGCAAGGACTATGGATAAAGCGCCCCCATTGAGTCACAGGTTAGGTGAACAGCGCCGTCTGTGGCTGAAGATGCCAATCCTCGAAGTGGTGTCAGTCTCTGCCACCTTTGGCTACATATATGGGAGCTGTCACAGACATTGACTATCCAAGGATCGGTGCAGCTTTCTTTTAGCCTCGCTGCTTCTCAAACTGGCTGATGATCTTTGTGTTCGCCAAGCTCAAGGTGTTGCTTCAGTTCTCCTCCAGAGGTACGATTGTCAGCACGTTTCTCCCAGCACCCAATGTCGACGTTCAGGGTACACATATCGCGCGCTTACAAATATCCTGTAGCGGGGCGGCGCATGGGTCGACCAACTTTCCACTTGCCAGATGTAAGCTCACCATACATGGGGGGGAATATCGTGCGGTAGACGGCCTCCGCCATTCGAGCTCCATTCGACGGACATGGCCAAGCCATCGGAGTCTGCGTTGATGTATAGATGGTGGGGATTCCAATTCGAGTCAGGAGTTCTGAATTTGGCACCATGTCCTTCCAAATGACACCCGAATGCGTCTAATAGCAGCGCAGATTGAAGCTGGTGAGTTTCTACTCATGCCTAGAGTATGTAGTCCATGCCTCACTACCATACAGTAAAGTGCCTTATATGCAGTGCGTTGTAAAAAACTCTTGTCCTTTGTCTTATGACAGCTTCGGATTTTCCCACACACGCGTTGTTAGGCCCGGGGTCACGAGGTACTGCAGCTTTACCAATGCGTTTGCCGATTTTTCTATCATCGAGAGACAGACTTCACTAATGGTGGACCCTAGGTAGATGAAGTCCTTAACAAACCCGAAGTGTGTAAATTTGTCCTATGTGATGACAGGTGGTTCTTGAGGCATCTGGGCAAGGACATTAGTCTCTTCAAACTGAAATGACAAGTCCGAAGTCCTTATACAGGCTGTGAAAGCGATCGATGAGCACTGAAGTTCCTGCCTTGGAATGTGAAGTAATGGCCGCATATCAGCAAACAACATGTCACCAATCACTATCTGACGAACCTTTGTCTCGCTCTAAGCGTGCAAGTATTGAAGAGCCGACCATCAGAACCTGGTGTGCATGAATATGCCTTCTGTGGCTGTACCAACTGCTAGCTTCAAAGTACTGAAAAGAGAATATCCCAAAGAGCGTTGGGGCCAAAACACTCCTTGCTTAACCCCCACTGGGCGAAATGGTAAACGGCCTCTGATAGCTGCCGTCAAACTGTACCCGTTGCTTTTCTGTCCGTCGTGGACAAGATCTGATGATGCTAAAGGCCTTGGTGGACAGGCCATCCAATCTCTGGAGGATTTGGAACATCCATTCCTGCTAACCATGTCAAAGGACGTTGGTCCAGGTCTATAGAAAGCAATGTAAGTGGCCTTCTGGTATGTTCTCTCTGCCCTTCTCCTGTAGTTGGCGTATGGAGAAGATCATATCGAATCGTAGATCTGCAAGCACGAAAGCCGCACTGAGACTCAGGATCCACCCTTTCAGCCAGGACTTGAACTCATCAAACTCAACAACGGGCAAAAACTTTGCCGACAATACAAGGGGGAAATACCCCTGTAATGGTTGCAATCACTCCTTTCACCTTTGTTCTTGTAGAGGGTGATGAGCGTTGAGTCGCGCATGTCCTGTGTACAGCTGCTCCTTCCTCCCAGCATTGACAAGAACTAACCATGTAGTGGGTGAAGCAGAGAGCTTTTGCAGAATTTGATCAAGTCTGGTGGAATTCCATCATTCCCCGGGGCTTTTCCGGCTGATCGACTGGTCGATGCCATGTCAGTTCACAGCCCTGTCGGTACAGCACTAAGGGCAGACATTGGTAGGAAGACTCTTGAATCTTGTCAAGGGCTGAGGGTGTGGTGACAATCCTGTTCTGTAGAGTAGAGCTCAGAAAAGTGTTCCACCCAGCGCTCCATATCTGCTTACTTCTGTCTTTGATGACTTCACCACTGGAGGACTTGCGGTGGCCGCGTGTTTTGCACTTGATATGGCCCTACCCCTTCTTAGTCCATCATACCTAGCTCTGACTTTGCCGCGCGCAAGAACGTGTGTATTTCTTCGCTCAGCTCCATCCAGCCAGTATTCATTGGCACCGCCTTGCCTCCGCTAACTTCACTCTGTTTAGCTGCTTGAGGCACTTTCAGGTTGTGTGTGGAAGGTGAACTCTTATACTCCCTGAAACGCTGCTCGTTTGCTTCAATGACTGGAGTTCGTAAGCCTGACTTGGCCTCACCAATCGTTTGTTCGCTTGGATTTTCTTCCAAGATAACAGAATGTGAGCTCCTGAATTTTTCTCATGCAGATGAGTCCATTTTTCTGTTGCAGATCCCTGATGGAGAACCCGCCAAGCCCATGGATGCATTGATGGAAACAGCTAATTGCTCAACTTTTGTCCGCTTGCTGCATCGGATGTATTGATGCGTGGTTACCAGCTTGTTTAGAGCGGTGCATCCTCTGGTTTGCAGTCGAATCTTTAAGCAAACCAAGGCATGATCTGTATATCAGTCTGCACTATGGTAAGACCTAGTGAGGGTGAATGCATTGATTAAAGATCGCCTGGTCTATCAGGTCAAGTTCGATGCCAGTGCTTGAGCTGGGTGACGCCAGGATACTTTGTGCGGAGGGTTTGGTCTTGAAAAGTTGTGGTCACACACAGGTTGTAGTAGGAGCACAGTTCAAGAGACGGTTGTCCATTGTCATTAGTCTTACCGACACCAAAGTTTCCAATGCAAGATGGCCAGGACTCGTTGTCAGAACCCACTCTCGCAGTGAAATCACCCAGGAGAAGGAGGTGTTCATCAATTGGGGTACCCTTGATTACGGCTTCAAGGTTTGTCATAGAAATCTCCTCTTCAGAAGTGGAAGAAGACTTTCAAAAATCATCAACCATCACCAAGCAAGACCATCGATTAGGCTATTTCCGACCTGGTACTCAAGAACCATCTCCCTCATTTTCTCCAGTGCTTACTGAGAGTGTTAATGTCTCTCTTTCTACTGCTACTGGAGTTTTCCCAAAAGGAGCTGATTCTCAATTATTAGACCTCTCTCCTGAAAAGCCAACTCTTGATCAAGATACTCTCAAGAACTAAAAGACCCTGTTGCAAACATAACTTTTGCTGGTAAATTAATTGAAAGATTGCAGCTCAGCGTTTCACAGAACATGATTTATTCAACTACGGGCACCCGACCATCAGCTACGACCATGGATAGCAATGATCAGCACTTATTGAGGTAAAAATGACATTATGTTTCAATTCATTCTAATAAAGCGGTTATTCTGTTTTAGGATTGGCGTATCACATGCTTTCGACACACGATTGAATCACATAATCTTAATTACACTCCTTTCCATCCAACGAATTTGTGGTCAAAGGCCCCTGCCTAAATTGGTTTCGCTCCTAACTTGCTGATTGGTCCACCCAAGTTGATATAGCAGGTCAGCTTTCAGATTCGATTACTATGAAGTTTGGTTTACCACAGGGCTCTGTTGTTGGACCTGTTGGCTACACAATTTACACCCTTCCGTTGGTGACATTGCTAATCATCATCGTGTTTCTTATCATGTAAATGTCGATGACACACAGTTATATGTATCTTTTGATCCCAAAGTGCCGGGAGAACTCGACAATGCAAATATTTTTTGAAGATGTCCCCGTTTTGGCTGCCATATTGATTGACGTCATGTTACAATTTTAAAAGTATCAGAAATACATTTAATTGTGTCTAGCAACATAACCTAAGTACTTCTTGTCTATTTTTATCGCAAGTATTTGTTGTTATATGGCATATTTTAAAATTATTGGATTTGGCTTCCATTTTGAATTTGAAGTATGACTTAATGTTACAAGTGCCATACACTTGTTCATTGGATCCTATATAGTAACTCCATAGTTTGATAATATAGGGTTGAATGGATAATTATTATTTATGGCGACGCCATCTTGGATTTCTCAAAATGCTCAAGGATGCCCAGGTGGCACCCGGCAGATTCTTATTCTGCACACCCTAATCTATAATTTTCAGGAAAAAAATTGTGTCCATACTCAACTTTACGGTCACATGAAGATTCTACCTGACTATAAGGAATTTGGGTGCTTTCTTTGACACTCACATGACCATTAAGGCCGTCCGGTAAGTACGTATATCCTGTTTCTAAAATTGAAAAAAAAAAAAAGTTGGCGCAGCGTTTGAAAATTCTCAAGACTGGAATAATACTGAAAGGCATTGTGGGAAAAAGGGATGCGGCCCGTAGCGATTGCGTGTTAAACTTTTCCGTGTTTGCGAGCACCGAAGTACCCGACAAAAAACGTTCAATTTTCTCGCTAGGTTCTATAGATTCAGACCCAATTACGATACATATCCAAAACAAAACATAGTAACGGACCCTCTGATGCAAAAATCTCAGAACCCCTTCGTTTTCCGGAGATATTTGAGATTTAGTTTCATTTGCATGCATTCGCTATGACGGACTGATAACGTTAATCTCTCTCGCAGTACTAATTTTGGATAATATCTTTCGAAGTCTGTGACACAGACTACACACTTTCCGGATATTACTTTTGCTTGTATATAAATGCCTTCACAACCAAGGACCAACATATTTATTGAATTGTTTATCTTTATATGTACAAGAAACAACTCCGATCTTCCAGTGATTATCTTCGTCTTGACTACCTTATCACAAGAGTATTAGCTGGTAACAGAACCTTCACAGTATCTGCATCAAAAGAATGGAATAAGCTTCCTGTATTTATTAGACAATCTTCATACTGCTATTTTCAACAAATCTCTCAAAACTTATTTGTTTCCATAATCAGTTTTTCAGTTTGTGTATGATGCATTGGCATAATTCTTTTAATGGTGCAAATGCTCATTGTATTGTATTAATTGTTGTCCTTGCAATTGATTTTTTTTCAATGTTGCCTTGTGTGGTAACACCCTTAGTTGTTTGCCCTTGTTGTCCTTGCTCTCTAGTTCGGTATTTTATTGCAATGGCCCTTTTTGTCATTGAGCCATGAATTAGGCCATTTCTCTATTGTATTGTATTAATTG
>JAMKCH010032219.1:0-15589 GCA_023653785.1 Ophioderma brevispina | reverse complement strand
GCCAAACCCGTTTAATTTCTTAAATTTTCATCAACCCCATCCCCCCCAATGTCAAAAAGAAATGTTACCCACTGCGTTTTTTGATTTCATCTTGCCGTGGCTTATCCTTGATTTGTATTGCCTTGCATGCAGCCGACCGCTCTTTTCAATGTTAGGTTACCTTCATCTGCTACAATTTTAAGAGAGTGATTACCTTGTTGTGAATCCAACTCACCCAGCGTATTATTCGAAATTTCTTAAATAGCTGTGAAAATGTAAGCAATTTCAATTGGCTGATGCCCGGGTTCTATTCGTTTAATTGAACCCAGGTAGTACGCGCTGCGTATTGAGTTATTTTTAGGTTGAAGCGCTTGCGTCATACCGCGTTTTGCTACGTTCGCGCGCGCCTGCCACGTTTCGTCTCGTTGCCGTATGATCGTTGCGTTCAACGGGTTGTCGATTGTTGTTCACTGGGTGGTGACCGTCCTTTCTTGTTGTATTTAATCCGTAAAGCATCGCGAATGGGTTTCAAGATGACCTTAAATGTAAGCTTTTAAGATGAAATAAAGGTATGATTTGGGAACCGGTACGCTCTTTCGGCGAATTGAACCGGCGGACAACCATTATTTTTTTTGCGTGGAAGAATTGGCCTCCGCCCTCGTTTCTTCCACTTAAAATAATGGTATCGCCTTGGGTTCAATCGTCGTAAGAGAGAGTATCGGTTCCAAAATCATACCTTTATCTCTAATTCCGAACACTTTTTGCCCCTTAACGGATGAACACATGATACAGAGTAGGTGCGCAGCAGATTTATGTAATTATTCTGCATGATGCAATTGTCAATTAGTTCAGATCTTAAGACCATTACCCCACCATGTCCGTGGTCGTGAGTGTAAAACACGTGTTTGTTTACATTAGGCAAAACAAGTTTGCCAGCTTCCCTCGCACATATATTTAAAATTGAATTTAGCTCATAGCTCTATGCGGGGGGGGGGGGGGCGATTTTACACTTTTTACATTTTAAAGGTTTTTTATTTTTAAATTACGATACTCAGTAACTTTTCTTACACTAATTGTGTCTTAAAAATTTGAGGACCAATACAAAAGAAAAAGTGAAAACCGGCGGGTGAAACTGTGTACAAAATGCCATAGACACTTTCCGATATCGATGGGTGATTAGCGCCACCCTTTTCGATAAGCTACCTAATTAATTATGCATAAACGTATTCATGACTTAAAGCGGGGGATGACGTAGCGTTATAGCGCAAACCACTCACGACTGGCGAACTTAAGCTACAGATTTCATGCAGATCAGTGTGTATACGCATCCATTCTCTTGATCGAGTGTCCTAACCCGATTTATTTAGGATCCCTGGTGACTCTATATGGTCTCCTATAGTGTTTTTTTTTTCATTGTGGTGAAGTTTGTTTTATGCCTTGAAAGCAAAAGAGGAGTACATTTGAGTGGCCCAATTGTATATTTCTAAAAACACCACGACACAAATTTTAAAAGACTATCGCATAGGTCACGCTTGGTTTGTAAAAAAAGCATAGCCATAGCTTTTTAGCCTAAAGAAGCATGAACAAGTTCTTTTTCCTGTCTTAATACGTTTTCATAATAAGCGGTACCATGTGTGACTTCCGCACTGAATGTTCGTAATAGCATTGAGGTAAATTACTGAAATTAAACACAGATGGCCCCCTAATGGTACTGTAAATACACCTACTAATATCGGTGTTAATCTGAGTACGCTGAGAGGCGTTTTTTCACTTTCAATAGAATTCAGAAACATGATACTTTTAAATAAAATAACAAGTGTTATGAGCAAATGACGTCTGAAATAACGTTTTGGTGCTCCAAATGTTCATTTAGGGTCCTAGTTTATGGGAGAAGAGCTGAGAAGTATTATGTCAGAATACTTCAGGCAACGCAATACTATAAATTATGCCTTTGTGTACCTTATGTGTCGTCAAGGTGTGTTTTCATTAGGTAACCTATCTTTCAGTGGCGTATCGCTAGGATTTTGATCTGGGATGCGGATGGGGGCAGCAGTAATCGCATCTGAACCAACAGAGATGGGCGGGTCCGGGGACGCCGTAGGGCCTCTGGTGTGGTTGGGGAGGCCCCGGAAAATCTTGGGTTTTAATATGCTTCAAATGTCTATCTGCGAGCTAATTCTTTCAACATTTTTTAAAATTTCCTTGTCGCACGCTGGCCATTGAACTTTAACCTATACTTTGCCAGGTGTTGCAGGCGATATAGTCCTCCGTGCTCACAGTCCGCCTACCTGGTGAAGAATAGGTCAAATCCCCCCGGGTTTTCAGTCACGCAACATTAGTTTTCACGCTTTTTTCCTTTGTCGTCTATTGACCCTGACAATGGTTCCTTCCGGACCATATCTCCTTTACAAACAGCTTGTTCAAGAGCTGAATAAGGTGAAACGTCCAATTCCCCTGCAGACGACTAGAAAACAACCCGTTTTTCTGAGGGTAGCGTCCGTCGCAGACATTAGGGTGTCCACCTGAGCCTAATGATTGGTGGGGGGGTAAGCTTTAACTGTTGATGTTAATAGTTGCCAGTTAGGGACCGTTGGCTGAGAGTACCCCAGAGTACCATTAGCCTCTAAGACTGTAGTGGAGATGACTGTAAAGGTGTGTTCCCTGCATGTGAAGGCTCCAACTTAGGACGGTAACTGAAATATGTGGAAAGGCGAAAATCTGTTGAAAAAATAAACTTTGATCAAGGGAAGAATGTGAACATAAGTTACCGGGGAAGAGCCCGAACATTTGCGCGAGTTGATTGCCAGCGCGGGCTCCAGAATCAGAAAAGCAGGGGCGAAAGGAAGAGTTAAATACATATTGCCGAGTTATCAGAAAATAATTTTATTCATGCAGAACTCTTTATTGAAGTAGGATTATTGTTGTATTAACTAGATCAATATATACGAAATTCCTAACTGAAATACATGTGTAAAGAGTTATGTTAAGCAGTTCAACGTGTTGTTGATAACACGCAATTTTAAACTCTGATTCGTCCCTGCTTTTCCAATTCTGGAGCCGCCACTGAGACTACTGGTTGTGGAACCTGAAGATATAGAAAAGGTCACGAAATTACAGATTGATTTCCAGGATGTTTTCTCAACTGGAGAAATGATTGGGAGAAGTTATTTGCACAACACAGCATCGATATCGGGACACGTCCGCCCAGTTCGGCAGTTGCTATGAAGGTCATCACCCTAACAAAGAGAGCAATTAAAAGGCAGTGGGCGAGCTGCTGTCCATTGCCGCAGTACTAGTCTGGTAGTTCTAGTAAATAAAACCGACATGTCAAAACGTCCGTGCATTGAGTATAGACGGTTGAACGAAGTCACGTGAAAGAGCCTATCCGTTACACGGATTGAAAACTTCTTATTAGATGCGTTAAGTAGAGCAAATTCTTTTCGACACTTGATTTGGCGTCTGAATATATCGGCAAGTTGAAATGGATGTTGATGCTCGTGATAAATCGGCCTTCTCAACGCCAGGTGGCTTGTAGTCTGAAACGTTTTGCCATTTGAACTATGCAATGCACCCTCAACCTCAAACGAGCGACAGCTGGAAAGTGCGTTAGCTGGGCCTGAAAGAGGAAACGCGATAGTCTACTTGGATGATTTTATTGTGATAGGACGAACATTGAGGAATCGTAGACCGCTTGCAGCTGCACTGGATAGATTTCGAGGTCAAGACTCAGGATAAAACGTCCGAATGGCACATATTTCAAAGAGAGGTTGCTTATCCAGGGCAAGTGATATCTTCATAAAGAATTAAACAGATCCAACAAAATGGAAGCCGCTAGCCGTGCGCGATTGGCCAACACCGATCACCCAAATTCAGGTGCGCAGCTTTCTAGGCTTAGCATTTTACTATAGCCGATTCATTCGGGGTTTCGCAGAGATAGCCCAGCTGCTGCACAGACTGACCGAGAAAAAGGCGAAATTCCTTTGGAAGGACGAGTGTGAATGTAGTTGAAACAATCTTCGATGGGGTTAAGTGCTCCCATCTTGGGTATCCACAGGGCAGAAGGGCAGTTTGTGCTCATGTACTGATATGACTCAGTACATTAGCTGAGAGAAATTATTGCAAGACCAGAAGAGAGCTGCTCGCTGTAGTAGAGTTGCTGAAAAAATATCGGAATTACCTGACAGGAAGGAAGGTCTATGTGCGGACAGACCACGTATCCTTCCGGTGGCTGTTCAATTTTAAGAACCTTGAAGGCCAACTAACTAGGTGGCTCAAAGTGCTGTCGAGTTTTGATTTAAACCTAGAATATCGGCCAGGAAAGAGCCATCAAAAGGGGATGGGCTGCAGTCGCGTAGATCATGTCACCAATACCACCGATGGGAAGAACAGCTAGCAGGTAGCTGTCGGTTGGAAGCGGAATTAGCACAGGCAGAACTTGCGTAACAAGTGCCAAAGAGTGAGCCGCCAAGATATTGGGTGTTGGGTGCTAAACAGAGCTAGTATAGCTGGTTCAAATCATTAAAACTGATAGAAAATACAGTTATATGTTACGTTTGACAATTTGGGTGAGCAGCGGATCGCGGATCCAATTAGACAGAAAACTAATTGGAGTCAACTGAGTTGGAGCCCTTGCTTGGCGAAGATGATGCAAATTTGGGGAATGAAAGAGCCAAGGTAGAGGGCAACCCCGACCAGAAAAAGAATGAGCTCGTGTTTTATTCTGGTATTCCAAAGGTTTATTTGCGAACTAAGAGCAGCTAAGCAAGAAGCATTAATTCTAGCGAAGAAAGACAGAAAGAGAAAGGTGAGAACGGCTGCTTGAGACCAGATATCTGATAGATTTGTACCATTAAAGAATGATGGGATCATGGGAAGTACTGGGTCCAGCATGGTGTCCTCGTCAAAGGGTGGGGCAGTGATGAGGAAGTGTTGGAAGTAGCTGATTGTTTTACCCCGGGATTGCGTATTAGAAGAATTAATTTGCAGCACAAAGACGGCGGTCATTTGGGCGAGACAAGACCACTTTACCTAAGTACGTATAGGTATTGAGTGTATGGTTGCACCTGCTAAAACACAGTTGTTCGATATTAAATAAATATCCAATTACATGAACTAATGACCCAATGGAGTTTCGGTATCTTAAAAATACGAACAAATGAATAGAAATCTTACAAAAAAAAAGCCAATATCAGCTATTTCTTCACAATGTAAATTAAATACACGCCATATTTTCTTCAAACTCCCATTTTTGCAATGTATGGGAATTACTTAGTAAAACCAGGGTAAAGACCCTGTAAGTGATAAGCTTGAACACGCCGTATTGGCAAGAAATTATGATTTTTGCTTTGTTTACTATAAAGTCGGGGTTCCACTATATAGCGTAGAAACCAGCCGTAAATGGCATCGTCAAGACCACTTTAAAATACAAGGGTAGGTTTTTCTTAAAGAACAGTAATATCAGGTGTTTATATGACCCGAACATGGCAATTTAGAGACAAAATCAGCATTTTGAATTTTAAAAAATGAATGAAAGTAGTACTGGCTTTAAGTATTACCACGGTACCTACAAATGCACTTAAATAATAATCAACAACATGTAGGCTAAAACTTAAGACTTATGCTTCAATCATTTACAATGCCCCATGACCATTATTCCCTGGCATCAAGACTACCATTTCCGGGTGTGTTCTTTGTGTATTTTGATAGAGTAGAGTACCATGTTCAATTACTCTTGAACAAGACTTATTAATGACTACTAATGAACTGGTCACTTAGCATGTAGTCTAGTGTCAAGGAGCCTTTGACCCCTATATAGGTATGTGTGATTCATGGGTTATTGAAAAGACCGTGCAGCAAAGACGAGTTAACTGAAAGGTTGTATTGCAAGTTATGTGGAACTAAGAGTAAAACAGTCCTACTTGTATTGCTCCCAGGAAGTTTACCCCAAAGTTTGGTCTCTCTGTAATACCCATTTGTCGGTCTTTGAAAACACTATGTTAAACTTATCTGTTTATTGCAGTTGATCAACTTCACATTACATGTTAGAAACAACTTTAACTAAGTGTCACAAAACTCCAGGCACGCATGCCGATCGCATGCAAAAATGACTCAATACGGGCAAGTGTGAACAACGGCTATTTAGCATGATATCTGTATATTTTCCTTGCCGTTTTTCTTCTAAGAAACAAATACGAGGCGCCTCCGTCAACCACACTGGCTACCCCCGCTAAGCACAAGTTTTTTTCGATTTAATAAACTTACCCAATTACATGAACTAATGATCCATGGAGTGTCCGTATCCTAATGGGCTGAATGGCGATCCCTCAACAGATTGAGAAACCAGAATTGGCCGAGCTAAGGTTTCCTTGTGTGCAGAAGCGGGTCTACTTGGAAGCATATCAGGACACTCCCTGGGTTGTGGAACAGCACACAGACAATGGAACATCTCCTTGGTCTGCCCACGTGCTGGAGCAACAATGCAAACACTAGGACCTTGCGGTATTCAGTGGAAGTCAGCCAGACGTGTACCCACCTCTGGCTGGATCATATTTGAGAATTAACCACGGGTTGTTTGGACACGATAAGAAGGAGAAGAAGTATGCTTAAAAATACGATGAATACCTAAAACTGCATTTAAATAAATACCGCACACATGTATGCTAAAACTTAAGACTTATGCTTCAATCATTTACAGCTCATTTCTACAGATGTGTTAAAATGGACGTTTATAGCAGCATAATTTCAAAAATACAAACTTGAACTGAGATAAACAATTCAGAAAAGTCAATCCCTTCCAATAATTAACTTGCCTTTCACGCCTTTTCATATACCTCTTGCACACCGTTGTGTAACTCTTCCTGGTCGATTATCTTACCTATAACTCTCCCATTCATTACTCACCCTTTAGCTATCCCTTACAACGATTTAACCAAACTCCCTATTGCCTATCAGCCAGTCTTGGCAGAGACTAAAATCACTGCAATGACTTTGTTCTATGTCTGATGTTGCTTCTCATTACACACCCAACACTAAAATTCCCAAATTAATAGTGGTAAGTAGACTATTTCTTATAAGAGAA
Source organism: Ophioderma brevispina (assembly GCA_023653785.1). Lineage (NCBI taxonomy): Eukaryota > Metazoa > Echinodermata > Ophiuroidea > Amphilepidida > Ophiodermatidae > Ophioderma > Ophioderma brevispina. The sequence continues at coordinate 8,532 of JAMKCH010032219.1, read as the reverse complement.
AAACATTTAATGAAAATTGGATCTAATGACATAGATTTCAGTACAGAATGGAACATAGTGGTTTTAATAGCGGGAGGGGGGCACTCATATTTTTTTTTTTTTTTTTTTTTTTTTTTTTTTTTTTTTTTTTTTTTTTTTTTTTTTTTTTTTTTTTTTTTTTTTTTTTTTTTTTTTTTTTTTTTTTTTTTTTTTTTTTTTTTTTTTTTTTTTTTTTTTTTTTTTTTTTTTTTTCATTTTGTGAAAAAAGGGGTCATTCTCGGGCAAATTCTAACCATTCAAACCCAGTTTAGCCTAGGGTAAAGTGGGGTAAGTGGGACACTTAAGCCTAAATTGGTTCGAAACAAAGTCATGGTAGGTTTTTCTGAAAAACATTTGCTTTTAATATCATCTGTGGGTCATGAGGAATTTGTTTAACTACTTTGTGTATACGTACCACATGCATATTAATTAGAAAACGTGCTAATTAGAACTGTCCCAGTTACCCCATTTATATTCCCATATTGGGGTAAGTGGGACACGTACTTTGGGTAATTAGGCAATTAGGGAGTAAGGCTATCACAAAAAGAATATATATTCACTGCTGTTGATAATTGAAAGTGTTTTCAGAATCCTTTATATGACATAACGATAACAAAATAATGATACTATATTTTTGCGGCTCATAATTTTCCACGTACTTCAATACCATACATCAGAAACTTCACTTCTATATTGTTAAATGTAAAATTACTATTTTATAATCATTTTTGGTCTTAAAATTCATATTTATCAGCAAAAAATATGTATTTTTAATCATATTAATTTGGTGGTATTATAATGACATTATGTCTTATAATTTATATTTTTTCTCAACAAATATACACAAAAAAAAATAAAAATAAGTACCAGCTAATAACCATGTCCACTTATCCTAATGTACATTTCATGTGGGGTAAGTGGGACAGCAGCCTAATTAATTAGCTCATTTGCATATTATTGGCTAAATTTTTTTTTATAAAATTTTTTATATGTAATAAAAAATTATTTCAAACCTTAATTTTATCATAGATTAAATGTAGAGACTTAAACTTTTCTCTACTTTTCAGTAAATCTTTGCATTTTTAGCAATTAACACCCTTAATTAAGAATACTTCGCAGATTTTGGCACTTAATTGCGGTCAGTGTTGATTGACCTTTGAACCTTTTAAAAAAGCACTTTTAAGCACTTTCAAGATCGAATAAATCCAGTTTTGAGTTGAATTAAGCAGAAACATTTTTACGTAGCTTTGGACACACCATGCCATGTTGCCAAATTTTGTTCTTTGATGAGGAATTATATAGTTTGTGTCCCACTTACCCCAGTGTCCCACTTACCCCACCCACCACCTCCCCATTTTACCACTATATGGTTATAACATTAAAAAAGATGGCTTTCCGGTTAGAGCATGAATAGAAGATAAGGGGGGTCATAACATTTCAAAAATACAAACTTGAACTGAGATAACAATTCAGAAAAGTCAATCCCTTCCAATAATTAACTTGCCTTTTCACGCCTTTTCATATACCTCTTGCACACCGTTTGTACTCTTCCTGTCGATTATCGCTTACCTATAACTCTCGCCATTCATACTCAACCTTAGCTATCCTTACAACGATTAACCAAACCGCCCATTGTCCTATCATCATCTTGGCAAGAAAATCACTGCAATGACTTTGTTCTATGTCTGATGTTGCTTCTCATTACACACCCAATACTAAAATTCCCAAATTAATAGTGGTAATAACTATTTTTTTTTATCAGAGAAAAACATTAATGAAAATTGGATCTAATGACATAGACTTCAGTACAGAATGGAACATAGTGGTTTCAATACGGGAGGGGGCACTCATAATATTAAAATGACGTGGAATTTCCGGATTGCTTGCAAAGAGGGGGCATCGCTGAAAGGAACTTAAGGGTAAAAAGGGGGGTAATTTGGTGAGGAGGATCAAAACTGGGGGTCAATCACTGAACCTCTCACATTTTGGTGAAAAAATGGTCATCTCGTGGCAATTCTAACCTTCAACCAGTTTAGCCTAGGTAAAGTGGGGTAAGTGGACACTTAAGCCTACATTGGTTCGAACAAAAGTCATGGTAGGTTTTTCTGAAAAACATTTACTTTTAATATCTACTGTGGTCTGAGGAGTTGTTTGAACTACACTTTTTGTGTATAAGTACCACATGCATATTAATTAGAAACGTGTCTAATTAGAACTGTCCCCAGATACCCCATTTATATTCCCATATTGGGGTACGTGGGACACGTACTTTGGTAATTAGGCAATTAGGGAGTAATGATATCACAACCATAATATATATTCACTGCTGTTGTATAATTGGAAATTTTTTCAGAATACTTTATATGACATAACAATAACAAAAATATTGGAAATCTTATATTTTGCGCTCATAATTTTCACGTAATAACATGCCGAAAACTTCACATTCTATATTGTTAATGTACAGAATTGCCTATTTTATCATTTTTTGGTCTTAAAATTTCATATTTTCAGAAATATTATTTTTATCATATAAGTTGTGTATATAATGACATTATGTTCTTATAATTTATATTTTTCCTCAACAAATATACACAAAAATAAAATAAGTCCAGCTCCTAGCATGGCCCACTTACCCTAAGTGAATTTCATGAGGGGGTAAGTGGGACAGCATCCTATTAAGTAGCTCATTGCATTTAATTGGCAGAAGTTTTTCTAATTTTTTGCAAATTGCTTGATAAAAACATTAATTTTATCATAGATTAAATTGTTAGAACTTAAACTTTTCTCTACTTTTCATAAAAATATTGCATTTTTCGGCAATTAACACCCTTAATTAAGAAATAATTCGCAGATTTTGGCACTTAATTGCGGTCAGTGTTGACCTTTGACCTTTTTCAGCACTTTTCAAGAACGAATAAATCCATTTTTGATTTGAATGTACAGGGTGTCTCAAAAAAAATTGTGCTGTGATATCAGGACTTCGCCCTTTTTGGGATCATCAACCGTGGAAATTTTTTGTCATCATGTACTAGTCAGTTTTATCTTTCTTTTCCTGCAAAAATTAGAACTTCCATCAACACCATATGCAAATATCGGCAGTTATGCAACTTCATGCCATTTCAATTTTCTGCCATGGATTTTACACAGTTAAGGAGGCGAGAGAAAACTTTTTTACTATCTCTCTAACCATGCTAACCCTAATCGTATGGAGCACCAATTACAGATGCATTTTGTATAATCCTTCATGACCGGCAAACAATCCAGATGCTTTTTTTCCACAAAATACAAGCAATTCTTCAATTAATGCCCTATGACTTTCATGATCCAAATTTCACTTAAAGACACTATCAGTGATTTGCTAACTCAGTAAACCGAAAAAATCAAAAATCAGATTTTTTTGGCATGTATGTCAATACAGGTATCCTAAATACCCTGCAAATTATAAGACCAGAAGCAACCTAATAAGGACAGAATCCGAGATTGTAGTCATTACTGTCCGTTCGGACACAACTACAACACGTAATTGATGGAGAAATCGTATCTTGGAACACTTGCCGTTTTTCCTTCCTTTTCTGCTCAATTCTACAGCTATAAAAGTAACTTATGAGAATTCTACAGACTTATCCTCACTTGAAGCTATTCGCACATTTCAATATTTTATTCAACATCACGATAGTGTCTTTAAACGACCCGCTATCCACTTCTCTACCCATCCAGAATGTCCATCATGCTTTTTTGTGTGTAAGCCAGTGTGTAAGAAATCTCTAGAGTATGCGCATTCCTGTCTTTCCCAAATTTTAGTTGCTGGTACAACTCGGGAAATAATGCGTCTTCACTAGGATACTCTGCCAGGTTAGCTTAAGTGAAGTGGGTGTCATGAAGGTCATCTAGGGTTAGGCTCGTAAGTAGGACTTGCGGTCATGCCCTCAAATCCAAATGGACCACTTTTTACTGGTTTCTTTGAAAAATGTATAAAATTAAGCTAGTCTAGAATGAAATTTGACAAAAGTTTTCTTCTGATGATAAATCCAAAGGGACAATTTGGGAGAGGGTAGGTCCACTGGTACGCAAATTATCAACACAAGCGGAGAACCCCACCCCAAAATGTCCACTTTCATATTCACAAACAAACCAAAAATTCTGCATATGGACCTGTAGTACGAATTGGTCAACTATAACATGCTCCAATTTTGCTGAAAGCAATAGAAAAATAGTTTTATTTTTGTCGCAAGGATTGCATAGTTTATGTAGTATTCGATTATTGTACAGAGAAGCTGTCTGAATGCTCAGCCCAGTTTTACTCCCTTCCTCCTTAACTGTTTAAAATCCCATTGGCAGAAAGTTGAAAAATCAACGATCTACATACTGCCAATTTTGCAATAAGTGTCGTGGAAGTTTCTAATTTTGCAGAAAAAGAGTATCACTGAACTATGTAACATGCTGAAACCAAAATTCCACGGGTGAGTGATTCTAAAGGGCGCAAGTCCTGAAAAATCTCAGCACATTTTTTTGAGACCCCCGGTAAAAGCATAACATGTTTACGTCGATTTTGTTGGACACACCATGCATGTTGCCAAATTTTGTTTCTTGATTGCTGAAATTATGTAGTTTGTGTCCCACTTACCCCAGGTCCCACTTGACCCATTATAAAATCCCCTATTGTCATAACATTAAACAAGACAGTCCTTACAAAGGACAATCGTCTGCCTTTTAATTGCACAATTTGTGGAAATGAACAACAAATTGATTTTTTTGTAAACTAATATTTTAAAAATACTATGCAAGGCATCAATCATAATGATCACCTTATTGTGAAACACAAGACATTCAGTTTCATGTTCCTTTCTGGACATCTTTCATATTTTGAAGTATAAATCACATTGCATGGAACCCACGCTCAGTTTACCATAACTTCCCTTTTAAGGGAACTTCTTATCTAGTGCAGCAGGGCCAAATCAGTATTGTGTAGGTAATACCTGTCATACCTATGTCTGTTACAAAAGTTGTGCCTGTTTACCACACATGATATATTAGTCTGCTTAATGAATAGTTCTAAGCTATCAGTGTAAATATACATACCAACAATGTAATTCTGTACCAATTATTGTATATCTAACATTAGAAGTATTATGTTGGATATAAATTGGCTATAGAAGTCATTCTACATTTTTTAATTTGTCAAGCAAAAATTTTCAATCTGACCCAACCATTCAGAAAAACTGTTACATAGGTATTATTTAAAAAACCCGTTAGGTTTTAGTTACTAGCCATATAGTGCAGCATGGGGAATGTCACTATCACTAGCGGTGCAAGTAGGGTATGTATAATCCCTGACCAGGGCCATGTATGGAAATATGAGACTCTTGAACTCAACAGACATATCAGTTACAGCTGAGAAGTGTAAACAATAGATGGGCTGAGTACACACAATTAAGAACTGAGTACCCACCAACTGCATGAGGGTTTGGTCAATTTCAGGAATAATCTTCTGCCTGGCAGAAAAAAAAAAAGATGGGCTTTCGTGAGAGCATGAAATAGAAATAAGGGGGTATTCAGTGACATTGATTAAAATAATGCCAATACATCAACTGAGAGTAAAAAAGGTGGGTCTTTTTAGTGACAGGTTAAAAAAGGGGTTCAATAGCACCCCCCCCCCCCCCCCCCCCCCCCCCACCCCCCGGGACGCTCGACAAGGATCGCTAGCGACTAGCGACCTCAGGCAAGAAATATATTTTGCATTCCTATTTTCTTTATTTTCCACTCATTGCTCATACGAGTTTCTCTGCCTCCCGTCAGAGCATCAATATCGGGCTTGTGCATGTCCAGGATCCCTGCCCTGTGCACTCTGGAAGCGAGTGATGGGTCAAATGTCACCATAAAATTTCACGGTACGGATAGATCGGAGTGAAGTAGAGAGCCTGCCCTGGTTTGCGCAGTATTGTGTTCTAATTTAATGATTGATTCTGCTGGTAGGAGGGGTATCAACGTTATACATTGTTGTAAGCGAAATCAATTGATGGGGATAATACACTTTTTAAACCAATTTTTCTGTAACATGTACTTGACAGCAGCCTCAACTTACACATGAATACTGCAAATTCTGCACCCGAGTCTGAAGAAAGGCTTCACAATCACATGCAATCCATGTGCATGCATGATCATTACTGTCCAATCAACAAGCCGTTAAAGACAGCAAAACGTGTGCTTGTTATTATAATGAGGTTGGTCCATAGAGTTTTACATGGGTGTGGTCCCTTTATTATGATACACGTGGCCGTGGAGTAATTGATTAGGCCATTCAAGACAACACGGCTTAGGGGAAGAACGTGGCTCCTTGTCATCAAGGCGCAAGCAGTGTCTCCTATTCATGTATTGTTTACCTGGATGAGCATGGAATCCGATTACTTTACCACCCGATTATCCCTTGAACCCAATGGTAGGAACGATCCGAAAAAAATAGAAACTAATCCACAAAATTCAAAATGATTGTTGGTATGAAAGATATATAATTTGGGTATAGTAGAGAGGTGGCTTCTTAACTAGGACTAGAAATCCACAAAGTTATATTGAAAATGTGTCTTAAACTGACTTCTTTTAAGCACAGTATGAGCTTCCAAAACTTGTGACCACCAGCTGGCAACTGCACTGATATGGGCTCACTGAAAGCTGGCAGTGTGTTTTTGCTTGGTATGAGTGAACAGGAATAAATTACAAGGATTTTGTCAACCACAATGGTGCATGATCAGTGAAACAGACATAAGAGCTAACCTCCACCAGATTGCACCCATATGGGTGTTAGTGGAATTTTATAGATTTATTGAACCCAGCAACACCACAAAAAAATACTCAGTTAATAGAGCTGAATGTCCGCCACCAACGCAGGTGTCCTGGGTTTTCCTAACAATGGTGGCCCGTGTGCTATTTAATAATGACCGTGCTACAGTCTGGCAGATACCTTTAGACAACAAAATCAAGTTTACGTACATTTTACAATATAAAAAAAGAACTAGAATTTTCGCGGTTCTCTGCTTTCGCTATTCCGGAGAGGTTTGGGTTTGGTTCCTTCCGGAACTTATTCGGCGTCTTTGGCGAGGGGGGGGGCTTTTGCAAATGACATTAAATGCAGATCGATTGCGCCGGTAGGAGTGGGCTCTCTTTTTTTAGGTAAGGGAGTGCGGCCCGATTTCCGAACTTGGTGCCTGGGAACTTAATTTGTTGGCCCAAATGTAGGGTCTTAGGAACTGAATTTTTGTGAATGTCTGGATTGGGAGCCGAAATTTGGCTAAATTGAGCTTTTGAGGCAAAAGTTTACCAAAAGGAGACCTTATTATGAACTTAAATTGTAAGGCCTACTTCAACCGGGGCCTCGGGACACAGTAACTATTAAAGATATTTATAAATTTTACAATATTATACAAGGCATTCTGCCAACAAACTAGGTAATTTATACAGTAATCGCTAAAAAGTCCATTTAATTAAAACGCTTGGAAAGTGTGTATTCGGTGAGTTATTAAAGAGCCTTGGGATATGGAGGGATAAAAAAGCACGGCCTGACCACACCAACCTGCAAACCACTGCTTCTAATTAAGACCATCTTTGTTTTAAATATAATTATATTTTACGGAGCCTATTAGTTGATTAGAATAAATGCTGCGTATAATACTGGAAAATTTACACAAAGTACAAGATAAAAATGACACAAAGCAAGTACTTTTAACGTACTTCTATAGTTTACAATCTTAACCACTCAACTGGATATTAGGATTTGCACACAATTAGTGGGTGCTGGGGGTGCTCCTGGAGCCCTACATCAGGACAATGACTTTCCCATTGGAATAATTCGGCAACCAAAACCTCTGCACAGTTTATATTAGTGAGAAAAAAAAAAACAAAAAAATACAAATATTGATCGTTAGAAATTAGGGGTGCCAAGGTGGGACGGAAAAGGAGCACCATTTTACCGCTTTCGCCACAGTTGAGCACTAACAGTTTTAAACATGTGCTTTTGAGTTAAAGGCACTACCCGAAAGAGGTCAAAATATTTGAAAGTCTCAGGATAGCTAAAATAGGGGGGTCAAATGCGTCGGGTGAGCCGTCTGCACATGTTGTTCAGTGCATACAAGTGTCACAGCTCTGTGAAAATCATGCCACATAAGCAGCGAATTTGTGGCAAAATTATATCACGATTTGCAAAAAAGAAAATAATTTAAAGGAGAGACGTTAATGTCATCATACTTTTTTTTGTATGCGTACCATTTTGTTTTTCGGGGAGCATTTAAAATTAATTACGATGCTATGTCTATAAATACAGTTTAAGAAAATAATTAATAACTGTCTACAAAATATATATCAATATATAGTCAAATAATGGTAGGACATACCGTCAATCTGGTCTGAAATACCCATCTCATGCCGCTGAAGAGTTTTTTAGGGCAGCTGAAGTCTCCATATTCTCCCCATTCAACGCAATGCATTTTTAATCGCGCTGTGTCTTCAAATGCAATTTCGTGC
>JAMKCH010032218.1:0-35887 GCA_023653785.1 Ophioderma brevispina | reverse complement strand
GAGGGCCAGAAAATGTTTATGTCCATAAAGTATATAAAGTAGAAAGTTGAGTCCAGAAAATGTTTTAAAGTCCAGTAAATATATTTACATGTACATTTTAAAAAAAACTAAGTTAAAATAAAGTATAGTTAAAGATGAAATTTTGCATATTTTTCCAAAAGTCCCCATAAAGTATATTTAAAGTATGTTTAAAGTATGCTATTTTCTCCACAATATGACAAATAAGTATATTTAAATATACTTTATAATATACTTTTGCCCCTAAAGTACATTTTAAAAAAGTAATCCCCCCAAAAGTACAGATCAAGTCTACTTTATTTGTCCAGGGAAAGGTGCATTTCGATAACTTCTACTCGAAATGTACTAGAAACGTCCTCGAATGTACTATAAATGTACTGAAAATGTACTCGGCGATGTCTACAGAAAGATACATTCCAGCACACTGTATGTGAAATGTACAGTTTTCTGTTGCAAATGTTTCAAGAGAAACATACAGGGCATTACGAGTACACTGTACTTGAAATGTACTCGAAAGTACTTTCCCGTTTTAAGTTGCTCTGTAGTACTGTTGTAGGACATTTTATTCAGAACGGTACTCCATTATAACATGGTAACGTGTGTCCATAGCCAAAGTGTACTTGAAAAGGGGGGGGAGGGGGGTTACTCGGCAAGGACTAGTTTCAGTCCAAATTTGCCCCTCAGAATGTGCAGAGCAAAGTATCATCTTCCCTCACCTTTAATCTTTTTTCTCATCATCACATCATCACTTAAAACATCATCATCCATCTCATCATCATCATCCATCAATATCATCTTTCACTTCAACCTTCATCGACATCGTCGCTTCATCTTCGTTGTCGTCATAATTGTTTGTAAAGCCGTTGCTCATTAACATGTTTGCGTGTTCATAAATTTAATACTTTAAAAACGATCAGTGATTTTGCAAAATTTTGAAATTTGTAGGAATTGCTTCAAAGTGAAGAATAAGTCTTAAGAATTCTCATAGTTATCTTTTCCAGCTGTAGATTGACATAAAAGGAAGAAAACCGCAGTGTTTCCAAGATACGATTCTGCAATTACATTACTTTGTTGTCGTAATGTCGCCTTCGTGAACAATAATGACTAAAATCTCCGTATCCTGTCCTTATAGGTTTTTTCTTCTGGTCTTATCATTTGCAAGGTATGTAGGATACCTGTACTTGTTACCTACAGCAAAATCTGATTTTGATGATTGTTTCGATTTGCCGATTTAGAAATCACGATAGTTTCTTTAAACATATAATTGTTGCAATTTTGGATATTTACCACGTAATATGTGTAAAGCATTGGCAACGTGTTTATTCAATAAAACCGAAAAACACTACACTGATTTTTTATGGTGGGCATCAGTTGTTATTGCTTTATTATATTTAAGGTGTTCGGGAATTTTAACCAAAAGGTGATAAGTTTTTATAATAACTGAGTTTGTTTGTAAAGAAAATGAAAACAAATATATTCGTAGAGGAGAAACGATAGTCTATAACATTTAGCATCAACATAGATGGATAGTTTGTTTTCCTAAAAACACGCTATTTAATCACCACTACACTTTTTATATGCCAAGGACTTATACGTGCTCTGTTGGTGCGAGACGACCGTATCTTTTGGTGAGACCAGGGGCGCCATTACTATTACTGTAACAGGAAGGAATTAATAAGTCGACGGAAATTATCAGAGTTCCAACCGTGTTGCCAAATTCGGTAGGTTGAACAGACATCTGACGGAGAAAATTTTGCGGAATCCCGTTTGGATTTTAATATTCGTTTGTTCCATTATTTTGGCTGCTATAATATCTGTAACTTCTGTACCATGGGAAGTGTATCCGGTCAGCGAAGCCACAACCATGTCAAGCCAAACGCGCTCAAGCAAGTACAGTGTCAGCTAATCCATGTGGACAACATGAAAGTATATGTAATATTAATGCAGGAGTGTTTTGGAGGGGATCCTCTAGACAATGTCCTGGATAACCCAAGGAAGCCTCTAAAGGGATCTTGTAACATTGTCCATCACCTGTATGGATTTGAACAGCCAGGGTAATCACCCTAATCCCTCCATGGGACTGACGGCTCTCCGAAGGATGGGTTATTATCGCTATTCAGATGCCCAACGCCACTATCCTGGTTCAGGTATTATCCTTGGTACTGTAGTCCCCGGTCCTATTCCCTGTGTGACCACTTGAGATTCTGGATATAGTCTGAATAGGAGCTATTTATTGAATTAAATTCCTCTCACCTTGGATCAGTTGCCCATACGCCACATTTTATTTGTTAGATTTCACTTTGACCGAAATTGTGGCGACTGGTATGTAGTATATTTCCCTTTATTGTTGTAATGTTTGCCGCCATCCTTTTCTAAATCAAAATCGTATCCTAGCCGTTGGCGGTACGGGAGAGAAGGTGCGGATAGATATAGTAGTAGAATACGATTGTAAAGATAGAGATTTAGACATAGTAGGACTGATTTGGGTCCGGTGTTGAGGGCGGTAGAGTGAGAGAAATGAAAAGTAAGTGGTGTTTTTTTTTTCTTCTCTTTCTCCTTCCTCCGCTTTCCCTCCTTCCTCATCAGTCGTTTTTCAATTATCGGGCGCTGCGATGGAACTTACCCCTCGGTATAACTCAACGTGGCAGGCGCCTGAATAAATATATTACCGGGTATGTAATTAAAGGGGCGTGTTCCGACGTCTTTGGGACCCCTGATTTACCCGAAGTAGAATCGATGTTGATATCAATTAAAGGCCGTATTTTTCTCATTGTCGGTCCTGAAATTTGAGCCCTGCTAATCCATTTCATTCTCAAGATATAAACCAAAAACCGCCGTTTTAGTGGTTACCACTTTTTTAGCCAGTATTGAATAGGGGTTTGCAACATGCATATTGCTTCTAACCATCAAAACCGCAAGTTTGTTTCCCACGGTACTGATGGGGTGTATGTGCAAGTGCTAGGCTCTCATATCAGAGTAGAGAACACAATACACATAAATCGGAACAACCACCTTTATATTACATGTTCTTAATTTTAAATTTTCGCCACTTACCTCATTACATGTTGCGTTTTTAGTACTGGCGGCAATTTCTGAATCGGCAACACAGGGCGAGGATTTCTATTCTTACAGCAGAACGTTTGGGTTTCCAGTCAATGTGACCAGATAACTGAAACTATTAACCTTATAAAAGATATAAGAATATTGAAGATCCAGAAACATTCCGTCTAGAGATAACTGATACTGAGAGTGAGATAGGCACAGCAAATAGTGTTATCACTATCACTATTATTGATTAATTAGAGTAAGTTTACCCTGTCCATTTGGATTTAATTCATTGTACGTATATTAATCAAAATCAGACCTGAGAATGACTACAGAGAATTCATCCATCGCAAGTCTTTGGTCATTAGATCTTCAAATGGTGTTCGGCGACACAGTCATTTTGAATCATGTCTCATTGTTCAACATTAGATTACCCTATGAAAGTAATTATATCCGCCGGAGCCACAGTCCGGCCCCCATAAACGACACGGAATAAAGCGTGAACACGAAGTTGCGTGAATGAGTACGAATTGAGTGCCATAGTCTTTACCCTTGTACCGGACTGTTGAGTACGCGGACTATAACTACTTCTACACCGGTTCGAATGGATATAACCAAGCAGAACTGTCGAACAACTGGTGGTTGAGTTTTGAAGATCGTTTTTGTTTGCTATCATTTTAGTTTTCTCCCCAAACCTGTCAACCGTGTGCCGGTGTGATTGTGAATAAGGCACAACGCTCAAGGTCATTGCGCCACACACCTTTTTAATGTGATATACGGTTCTACCCAAATATAACGAGTTTTTTTTTTCATTTTATCTAGTAGAGTAACTCCCAATCACTAAGTGTTTCAGATTGATATCATAACAACTTTGATTCAAAATGGAGTGTAAGCTTTTTTTTTCGTATGGGAAAATTCTTATCAAGAGTTTGGTTTGTTTACTATCCGGTCGCGTAGAGATAACGTTTCTACTTCATGTGTTTTGAACGAAAATGCAAACGAAAGGCCAGCTAGTAATTTTTACCATATTTCATTTGATGTACATTATGTAAACTTGGGAAAGTTAACTTTCTTTGATAAGTAATTGTTTTGCTTTGCTATGTCATTTTAAAGATTTTTTGAAATGTGGGATATTATTGTCCGCATTTTTAATTAGCTAAATTGTCTTTGCTAGCATTTTACTCCAAAACTTGCATTTCTAGACTACCTCGAAAGTGTTTTTGATTATATTTATTGTTAACATATTTTTTGAAATATTCAAAATAATATTTTTTTGTCTGTTGTTGTTTTTTCTTAGTTCAAGATTCAAATTTGAAAAGCAATCCCCGTTGGTGAATCGTGCGGAGAACTACAAGTTACGATTATCAGAACCGGAGGCATGAATTGCACAACAGGACCAACTCTCGTAAGATCCTCTCAAATCAAAAAGCTGTTCGTTCAGCGCTATGTTTGTTTTTCGCTACAGAAAAAAAAATATATGTTAACTTTAATTGATAGTGGTACTTTACTATCGTGTTTCGCTAGAGTTTGATTTTGAAATAGAGTTGAAGTTTGAAAACGTTTAAAATTCTATGAGAGGGGCCATTTTATTATAATATTTCATATTCATATAAATTGTTGACCAAGTCGTGGGTAATTGGTCTATAGCAATTTTTCTCAGCAATACTTCTACATTGGAAAAAAATGGAAAATGAATTTATTTCAATGAGCTTTAACGTTTACAACATTATTCTATGACTTTAGTCCATTAGAGTGCGCCTTCCATGTAAACGGTAGGCCACGGTTCGATCGCCTTTTAGATCATTTCCTCGCCTTTTTTGGTTGAACTATCGTTGGTTCTCTAGATTGAATTTGAAACTAGAGTTGAAGTTGATTTGAGTAGAAAACGTTTAAAATAGTCTCAAACGAGAGGGAGCATGCATGATTTATCTAATTATCACTATTGAGAAATTGGGCAATTCGTCTAGCAATTTACTCGCAGCCATACTTTCTGCTTTAAACAAATGGAAAAACGGATATTGTTCAATAAACTTGAACGTTTTTACAACGTTGATTTTGTCGTTAATCTTTCGCGGAGGCACAGGTATGGCGGTGCTGTCTACCTGCATCCTAACAATTAACCACACAAGAGGCGCTCTCGTTACATTCATCGCCAATCAGCAACACAAACAGTGTTTTTCGACATTAATGAGGACGATGACAATGAGGGATCTGAGTCGTTTTATCTTGACTCTATAAAGTCTCTGGATCATGTCAGTCGATTCTGCTGCCCCACGTTACCGATCAAGATCCACAGGTGTCATATTACAGGTTCTAAAGCATGTCGGAGATTCTGGCCCGATATTATTGTCCAGGACACATAAACAGTAACTTATCGTCAAGCAAGCTATTCACTATTTTCTACTTCATCGCCGACTCTGAGTTTTTATTGGCAATCTGTAACCTCCGCAAGTTAAATACGCATTCAATAGACGCCTGAAGTGCGATCGTACCCACAATATTTTCGATTTTAGACGAGCGCCCACATACGCACGCCACGCAATCCTAGCGGTGTGAAGCAGATTTAGTCCGACGGAAGCCACAGAGTCTGGGGCTCCATAGACGACACCTAAATAAAGCGTGAACTAATGTTACGTGAAGAGTCACTGAATCGAGTGCCCTATTGTTCACCATTGTTCCCGGAACTGTGAGGAGGGCCGTACATAATTACTTCTACACCATTTCCAGCGCTCTTTTGCATACTTAAAATAACACTTACGGATAAAGCGCCCATATAACAATGAATAGCGCCGCGATGAGACGAGTTGAAAATATCTTAACCAGGACCATATCTTTGGCCAAAAACTCATATCACAGCGGTTCTAAACCAAAACGGTCCTATGTTCCAGTGTTCGCTAGCACAGACACTGCGAATTCTTTGTTAAAATGGGGCCTAGCAAAAATTGGACATTGTTCATTCTGGTTCTGAGACCACAGTAGATTTTTAAAAATTCTAAAATTTAGAACAGCCAAACCAATTTCAACACTCAGTGCCCAAATTTGACGGATTAGATCCGGATTTTATTATTTTAGTTTGTATGTATGTTTGTGAGTTTCATTTATTTTTATATTATTTATTTTTGGTTTCTTCCTTTCTTTCCTTCTTGTTTTTTAATAATAAAGGTGTTCCTTAAGACTCAGTATTAAAACGTTATCGCTAAACTCCTGTAGGGTCCGATTCAAAATGAATGCTTTTTCTAATTTCACATCATAGCATTGTGAATGAATCAGCACAAGTAGGATAGAAAGAAAAACTTCCTCACTGGCAACCAATTGTGTATTCAAAATCATCTAAACGGATAAAATGTGTTATATCTATTTGAAGACCCTTTTTTTTCTTGGCGTTACGTACTCTGTGCAGGAGCTGCAGATAACACGAGGGGAATCCTTCTGGAACACAACCTGTGGTCTTTGTCAGAAACGGAGACGTCTGTAACTCCGATGAAATATGTATGTTGAAATAACGATTGTAATTCCGTTTATGGTGTTTTAAAATGGTAAATCACCCACTCTTGACAAATGTTTACAATGCTTTGCTTTTCGGAAATATCACCCCAAACTAACTTTCCATTATTTTTTTTGTATTTTTTTTTTTTCACATCGTTTCTTTTGTGTATGTTTCTTGCTTTTCTCTGTTTTGTTATTATCTTGTCCGGTTGTCATGTGTGTGTTATTTTTTTGTTTTATGAAATATCACGTCATGTTTCCAACGAAAATGTATTTTTCGCCAGACTGAATCTGTTATATGCATTTTTTTTGCCAACATATATCCATGAATACAAATAATCGACCAAGGGATGGGTCTGGCCCGATCCGGTCAGGATTACATTGGTTTCAACAACCGTCTCGTGGTGTTTGGTAGAACATCCAACACGGCATCTACTGAGCTGACAATTATTGAAGATAATAAAGAAGAGGCAACGAGACAATTTACTGTTGAAATTCAAGGTTCTAATGTCCTATCTGGGACAGGGATTCTACCATTAGTATTCAGGATAACGAAGGTAGGATCCTTTTACTCTGGGCATAACTCACGTTAGAAACCTTACACAAAAAAAAAATAACCAAGTTTTTAAAAATGTGTAACATGGCACATAACATAATAAATGTAAGGATACTCACTCTAAGGTCCCGGGACTCTAGTGCGGCGACTCAATCGAACAATTTGGTCCATTTCTTTTGTTACATATTGGACGAACGTCGTCATAATTTGTTCATCATTGTGCCATCGTTGTTGTGAAATCTCGGCATACAGACAAGCGAAGACAAACTAAACCCATTCCAGTCAAGCTGTGTAGTCAAAAAAACATTTTCATTTGCTTATTTTGTTTGGGCAAATCTGAGGTGCAAATCTTAACATGCGTCCTGAATTATGATCTAATTATGAACTCTGACCATTTGCGGTCTGAATTTAGAAAGGATGATGAACTTTCATTCACACTGACGCCTGAGCGTCTGAATACGATCAAAAGACGATAATGACTATTATCTGAATTATGAGCTAGGCAAAGACATTGCCGTCTAATTATGAGCTAAGGATGAACTGATGTGTCTGGGCTAAAGAAGAACTTTTTTTATAGTAATCTCGTAGTGCCTTACAGATAATAACTTTACAGAGGCAGGAGTGGTCATTATGCTGGAAGATCGTAAATCGTAATCATAATATCAGTATCATAAATACATTTAAATATGGCGCTTCTACAAAGAGCACAGCGTCTAAATAACATCGAATATAGCAAAATTATGTTATAACTCGACATTTGATATGTGACCCCGTACCATACTTGCGGAGGTGAAAATTCCATTAGGCGCAGGACTTTGTAATCATGTTATTGAGGCAATGTTAAGGCCTGAATACACTATAGTGCGTTTCCATACTAAAGGAATTGTATTTAGTGGTAGGTGAGTGAGTTAAATGACCGAGTGTCCGTCAAGATATCCGGTGTGGCACGTGCATTTGAATTCTTTCATCTTCCCGGTAGAGTAGGTTGAACCCTTTCCGACTTATTGGAAATATGTCCAAAACCCCAGGGGGACGAACGTATCAACTCGAATCGAGTATAATATTATGTTCATTTTCATTCCTTCTGCCCACACGTTCTTACACTAATAGTTTTCCTCGCATTTCACAGTAAAAGAACGTGTAATGTTTTCATCCAATCTGCATATAGTGTATCAGAGGGTATCGGCGGCGGGTGTGGTCCTGACAATTGAAAGAATGGCAACAACAATTATGTACAAGAGTGCGTAAGTATCAAAACAAAAATATGAAACACTGAATAGAAATTATTAAGATGAAATTTAGTGTTATAAATTTTTGATAGTATTTTCCGAACAAAAACAGGCAACTCATTGCAGAGAATGGTGAAGAAGAAATGTGGAATTCTCATGTTTTGAAGCAATGATGTCTATTCACAAGTCAAACGTAGAAGGTATGACATACATCGAGCTTGCTTAAGCTGTTTGTGAAATTTGGTGATGTTTTGCACACTCAATGCGTTCTTTTATGTTTGGAGTACCTTTTTTGAATTGGGCGATCAATGAATATTGGCGTGTCTTGCAAATCAAGCCTGCAAATAATAGTTAACACAGATTTTAATTACAGAAAATCGCCAAATATACACTTGGTAGAAGAGAAGAATGTTAGGTTTGCCACATTGCCACCTCGAGTCGAGGTCATTGGTTAAAGTTTGTAGTGTTTTGTAAAATAACTTCTATATTTACCATTTTAGTTAATGCATAATAGCACATTGTTGTCGTTTGTTGAAGAGCGCCCCAACTTTCATTTTGTTTGAGATTTTTTGCACAGGTTGAAGGCTTATCCGAAAGAACAAAAAAAAAAAACAATCGCTGTCAGAAGAATGTCTGATTACTGTCTGGTCGTTTCTAGGACTCTTGTTTACCCTTACCACTGTATTCACACAATCGCGGTATTGGGCGTTTTAATTTTCAGCAGACCAATAAGAGCCCCCCTTTTGTATATACCTTTAAAAAGCAAAACAGCCATTTTTTGAAGAGCGCCCCCTATTTTCCAGATATTTTGAGATTTTTGCTGCACAATTGCATTGTTAATCGCTATAAATAAAACCTGTGAATGGTAGAGCTTCAAACCTCTAATGGGGCCGCAAACGAGGATTTGTATGACAATAATTAATATTGGAGATCTCCGATAATAATTCAACGTCTGCTGGGAAACGTCCTTCAAGATTGACTAGCCGGGAAATTCGCAATGTACGTTTCTTCGCGCGTCATAGTTCTTCCTTCGGTTCAGGCAATTCAAGTTGGAGATCTTTTCGTGAGGTGACACTATTTATCATGGACGGAAATAAATTGGGGCGTTTCCAGCTGCCCACATGAAATTACAGGGATCTCTATCCTAATTACAAAAATCACTTTCTTTATGACAAATACGCAATTTTTAGCATTACCTACCTCGCAGGTATAGTTTTTCTAGAGACAATTACGCAACACAACTGACTGCAGCCCAAATATCAACTTGTGAAAAGTCGAGGCGCTCTTCAAAATGTGCATTATTGCTTTAATGCCCATTTATTTCTAGGACTGCAAGCACATTTCTGTCCATTCAATTAGCTAGACCCTCGGTTTTTTTTAATTAAGATTAGAGAAGGTATTGGTGTCGAGAAAAAAAAATCGTGAAAGACGTTGGTATTCATCTCTAATTTACCACAATATATTTTGAAGGTGCATGCTGAAAAGTTTTTCTTTCAACACCCAATTCCTATTGAATTTCTATGATTTTTGGTCATCAATCGGCACGGAATCGGAACCAAGCGAATATTTGTAATGCGTTATTTTATTTCCCGGATTTTATTCCGCTGGCAAAAATATGTCGCTTCAAACTTTCAAATAATACAAATACAATAATTCTTTGTATTATGTCTTTTTAAGAGAAAATGACACATATGTGTGCAGGTCACTGTCCGACCAGGTCTTCTGGTCCGGCGATATTGATCGCAGTGGGTAGCGCTACACATCGATAGTCGCTCCTAACCTCCCTGTATAACTACACCAAAGGCCACCTCATACGTCATTTGTTATGTCCCAGGAATGCAAATGAATTGATGTGGTTTGTGTCAATTCTACAGGGAGGGGACTTAGAAAGCATTCAATATTTGGGTTGGTGATGTCATCAAACTATTGATTTTTCCAGAGAGTAATATAAAATTCCAGATGACTGGTGTGAATCTATTCATGACACGGACTTGAAAATCAATATTCACTAATGATGTCACTGGTAGTGTATTTTTTTTTCTGGCCCTGTTTATTGAATGGAATGTCCCATAAGATTTGGAGTAGGTTTATCAGCTCATTTCCTGTGACCTTATCAGACTTGAAAATCATTTGCGACTTGGAAGGGGAAAAGGGTCAAATTTTATATATTTGTAGGTAAAATTCCATCCACAAATGTTTTGAAATTTAAAAATCGTGGTAATTTTCGTGAACACTAACTTTTCTTTCACGATTTTCCCGACACGTCTACCTTCTCTAATATTATTAAAAACCGAGGGTCTAGCTAATTGATGGACAGTAATGCAATCGCAATCAGCTACACATTGGTTTGGCCACTGCCCTACAACATGGATAGCGGACTGCCGCACCGTTGAATATAGTCGCCGATTAAACCACAGGACCATTTTTTACCCTTCTTAATATGGGCTTCACTTTACTGTCAAGTTAAAGGAATTCTGTATCACAATGAACATCTTTGGAATATTGCACTAGCAGGTGTGGTGCATTATTTTCCCGCCATATTGAGAAGGGCAAAAAGCAACCTCCTGTGTTTTCAATCGGCGACTCAGGCCCGCAGTGGCGCAACCCAGCGGGGGGGGGGGGGGCAGAGTGAAAAGCACAACCCTGGTTCCGAAGCCGACCCCCCCCCTTCGTCGCCAGCCCCCCCCCCCCCCCCCATGAACTGACCCTTTGTACACTGTCTATGGGGAATGACCCAAATGCGCCCTGATGGGCGCCGTGACAGATTCCATACGGAGAGTGAAGCGACAGTGGTTTGTTTTGGCTTGTTTATAATTTGTGTTTATTTTTGTCTTCTTTTTCCAGAGATACATACAAAATTTTAACGGTCAATGGTACAGCCGTTTAGCCAGGCAGTGACTACACAGCCGTGAATGCCATGCTTATCGAATTTGGAGCATCAGAGTTTGTCGAAGACCTTCACTGTTTCCATCATAGATGATTCTGAGGAAGAGTTGACGATACTTTCACCGTGAGCTATTATCGGTTCCACGGGTGGTATTGTAACTGATCCTAATGAGACAATTGTAACTATCGTGGATGATGACGGATCCGGGCAAGGTATGTAACACCAAATATCTCGGATTCTGGCCCGAATGTATTTGTGTTTTAATGACCAAATTGGGTTAGTAATATGGATTGGGGTGGTTTTACACTTCTATCTCAAAGAGATGTGTGGTATTTTTTCCTAAAGTTCCACGTGGATGTTACAAAATGACGACAAAGGAAAAAAAGTCAATGTGTTACCATATGTTTCTACACTTGGTTGAATGGAATCGTCAAAATGTTATCAAAATATTGTATAGTTTTATTTCCAGGTAAAGCAATGATATTTTATCTGCCCATAATAATCTAAAGGACTGGTATAATACTGACCAACTGTACATTTCAACACGAGCATTAATAGTTCCAAAGCTCAGCAGGTTTAAAGTATTCAAATATAGCCGGCTGATTAATTATACAAAAAACCAGAAAAAACCAAAAAATACCAATTGCGGACAACTGATTTGGAGATTTATTCAAACGAGCTATATTCAGTGTAAATTGTACTAAATTCCTGAACAATATTTTTGTACGTTTCAATAGATAAAGGGCGTATATAGGGTGCTATCGTGCAAATCACGACCTTTGACTTGTACGCATATATGTCAAGATCCCGCAATGGATTTGTCTGATTTTACAGTGCAGTAATTGCATTTCGTCCACAATTGTAAGTTGTCAAATTTTGTCAACACTGCTTAAAGTGTTCTACAAACAAGAACAATTTGCCTGGGGTGAAAGATTGTGCAAACTACTGTGTCACACTGACCGCTTCATGATCTCTTCAACCTCTAGAATGTGCAGAGTCCTGTTGAACCTTTATGAATTCAAATTCACAAGACAGAAACAATTTTAAAGCGCTTCAAGTTTACTTTAATTAAACCAATAACAGCAATTTTTTGAAGAGCGCCCCCATTTTCCAAATATTTGGATATTTTGAGGTTTTTGCACAGTTTGCATTGGTAATTGACAAGTAAATACCTGTGAATGGTAGAGCATAAAAATTCGCTATGTGTCGCAAAAGATGGAATTTGTGTTAGACTTCATTAATATCGGAGATCTCCGATATAATTCAACGACTGCTGAAACATGAAATAGTTGAAACTTCCCAATTTTTTTTTGGGAAATAGCCGGTGTGAAAGGAGATATGACCCCCTTCGAAAAAAAAAGATATAGCCCGGGGGATGCGGTTCCTATGGACAGGGGTCCGTCGGGACCCCTATCCCTAGGAACAATAGCCATAACCGGACTACAGAACCAAACGGTCCTCCGGACCATTGCTTCTAAGGGTTCAGTGGGTCTTCCACCTATGGACCCCTGTCCAGGACTAAACAGTCCTGCTTTAATGTGCTAGTTTATACTCCGGACCATGCCTGCCAGGGTCAATAGTCTTAACGCGTGGACCCCTCTCTCTACAAATAATAGTCCTTACTTCAATATAAGTTTCTAGGTTTTTATAGAGTTTAACCGGACTATAGTTTCTATCGGACTATAGTTCCTTTTACACAGGGAAAGTGACCATTGTCCTCCGCTACGGTAGTCTTGTATATGACGGTATGACACAATAGGTATGAATGAATACAGATGAATAAGAGTAATAAATGGTATAAAAAACAGAGCTGTTGGCAACCGCCACCTTCCTGGTCTAGCGGTAAGGTCTCCTGACTTCGATGTAATGAACCAGGTTCGAGTCTAGTAGAGTAGGTTTATATTGTAATTGTTTTTTAAAAGCGCGGCATTAGACGTGCTGCATCAAGAACTACAAAATAAGTTATGAATTTTCTTTTCGGAAACATACCAAACTGTGTCAACATTTGTGTTCGTCTCCATCGCCTTTTGTATTTTGATTAGATAAACTGTCTAGGCCGCAGCTATAAATTTACTAAT
Source organism: Ophioderma brevispina (assembly GCA_023653785.1). Taxonomy (NCBI): domain Eukaryota; kingdom Metazoa; phylum Echinodermata; class Ophiuroidea; order Amphilepidida; family Ophiodermatidae; genus Ophioderma; species Ophioderma brevispina. The sequence goes on along the minus strand of JAMKCH010032218.1, from coordinate 22,588 downwards.
TAATATTAGTTATTTAATTTTTTTTTATATATTAATCGCTAGCGTCGCAGACCGAAGCCACTTAAAGGGGGCAGGGCTTGAAGAATGAGGGAAATTATGGGGTAAAAGTGTTAACTAACTGCGCCGCAGGCCTATAAAGTCGCCTAGCTAAATGTTTTGCGCCGCAGGTCCTATAAAGACGTTAGCTAACTAGATTTCGCCGCAGGCCTTTAAAGTCGCTTAGCTAACTGTTTTTGCGCCGCAGGCCTATAAAATTACTAATGTTTATGAATATTTCTGAGACTTATGAATATTTATGAGGATTTTTTGAATATTATGAGATAATTTATGAATATTCATGATTTGAACCTCGGGTGAACCTTTTAAAAAGTGAAAAATTGACACTACAGAAAAAAGCGATATATTGATAAGTTTAATCGCCAGTGGGGGGTATGGGAGGGTTGGGGAGGGTAAGGCGCCTTTTTTATTTTGTTAGTAACTGTCTTGCGCCGCTAGCCTATAAATTTACTAATATAATTGTTTTACTAATCTAATATTTTTTTTATTATAAATCGCTAGCGTCGTCAGAACGATAGCACCTTAAAGAGGGCAGGGCTGGAAGAAGGAGTTGAAATTATGGGGTAAAAGTGTTAACAAGCTTGCACCGCAGGCCTATAAAGTCGATTAATAGCTAACGGTTTTGCGCCGCAGGCCTATAAGATCGCTTAGCCAATAGATTGCGCGTCAGGCCTGTAAAGATCGCTTAGCCAAACGAGATTGCGCCGCAGGGCATATAAATTTTACTAATCTAATATTTTACGGAATAAAACTGCAATATTACTATTGCAGTTTATCCCGTTATAAAGTAAATTACGGAATTAAATGCAAATATATATTGCAGTTTATTCCGTTTATTAAAGTAAAAATTACGGAATAAACTGCAATATGATATTGCAGTTTATCCGTTATAAGGTAAATTACGGAATAAACTGCAATACTTAGATTATTTTAACATCGTGACAAACGAGGACCGTCCCTCGGTTGTAACGAAGCCTCTTTTATATAGTGAAAAAGTCAGGTTTATGTCCTCGGTTGCAGTGACACAAACGCACACAAACTAACACACCCCTCACACCACACAACAAGACACATGCAATTATAAATCACACGAATAGAAAACAAAGAAGAAGAAAGGACACGCACATGTTCGAGCATTCGCATATGAATTCAAAACATTGATACAATAACCCAAGTGAGTGGGGTTAGAGTTAATTACGATTAAAAATGTCACGATTGTGAGTCTTTTTTATCAATTGGAACTTAAATGGAATGTTTTCCTACTTTGAAATTGGTCTTAAATTATCTCTACAAAACATAAACCACGGTCATTGTAATGGTAAATACCCACGTACAACTAACCCTACTTTTAAAGTAGCAAATAATTATTGAAATATTTAATTTCTGCATCTATCAATAGATGGCTTAAAAGTGCAGAGTTTAAACACCTCACGGTTTTTTGTACTGAGTAAAGAGGGCGAATATTGATATGGCTATTTAAGGTAAATTCAACCATTTTCTCACATTCATTGGATATTAGGTCAAATGCGGTCATGATTGAAGGTCTTTGAGAAACACATAGATATAGGCTATTTCGGAGAACGGCCTATATGATGAACATTTTTAGCTTTCACAAAGACATGTTTCCATAAGTTTGACCCTAATTTTCCTAAAAAAACCAAACATTGTGAAACCTCTCGATCCTAAAAAAATATGTTTTTTCCTTTTTTTTTAAATCTATTTCAATTAATAAATAATCTTTTTTTTTTTGTAAAAGGGACGGGTACACAACACTGAACCTGAATCCCATGCAATAGGAAGTCCTTTCGAGGTATTTTCACACACATTATATGTGATTCCCCCAATTTCTGGGATTTCATCTTTATATATTTCTTTCACACTACTCCAGTTTCCATTTCTTTCTGGTATTTTATTCTTTGTATTTTAAGTGGTAGGTTATTTTCAGGCCTAAATGGCTTTTCCCTGCTACTCCTCCATGGTTTTTTGTTTTGTGTGTTCGTATTTCATATTGATGTATTGTTTTTTATGGAATTAATAAATTGGAATTGGCAATTGGAATATTTAGTTGTAAATAGAAATATATATGCCTCTGTTTCTATTTCAATTTCTGCACGCCCGTATGGTGTGTAGGGCATATATTAAATCATACCGTTTATGTGAACAGTATACGAAAACTGGATTACACTAACTTTTTTTAAAGGAAGCATTCTATCGAATGAGTATGATCTTAAGCGGCGCACTGTTCTCCCATGTGCCTTTGGTTGAAATTGCATCCTGATTAAGTTCAAATAACATAACACCCAATTCATCTTTCGAATAGACTAAAGGGTGGAAGCTAAGTAACTATTCTTTGGTATTAGAACGATCCCTTTTCCGGCAACAGTTTCACCTGAGCTTCCTGCAGAACTGCAAAGGAAAATATCTGTCAGTGTGAAGAAAATATTGCATTTTTTACGGACATTTCTGTGCCGCAAAATAAGAAAAATGAGGAAAGGTAGAAAGAAGAAGGGAGGGAGAGTCTATAGCACAAAAAGAGAGAAGGAGGCAAAATAATATCTCTTAATCATGCCACGTTAACCGTTTAAATTTGGAATAGTGCGTGTGTATATGAAGACTGTCTGTCATATTTTTATTACATACTCACTCCAATATATCAATCAAGAAAATTCGGCCAATTTATTGGTTTTATTTGGGACACCTTCGATCCTAAAAATCTGTTTTTCAGTTTTTTTTTTATCTATTTTAATTAAATGATCAAATAAATTCTTAATAAAATATAATAAAACAATTAAATAGATGAACTGCCAATGTACAATTTTTTTCATATTTTTCCTGGATGTATTGAGATTAACATACCCCCACACACCTCTGATGCCATTGACCAGTTTGACTATGTGGTAGTAAACAAACTTGTACCTTTTGTACACTCAAGGGTCGTTATAAATGAACACACTAAATCTTAAGTGTAATTGTTAAAACAAAATACCTATATTTTGCAGATTCTCCGGGTCATTATTGTTTTACGTTTGTGATGTTTATAATGTCTTCCCTAGAAATCTTTATTCTGTGTCCTCAATATGAATTATTAATTATATTTGTGTTATTATCTTTCATACTATTTGTAGTAGCAGAGCAGCTATAGTAAATTACATTTTCTCACCTCTCTGGGGCCTTTCCGTAAAATACGATGCAGATTCAGATTTGTTTTTGAGAAGAGACCTATGTAGGCATATCCAGAGAACGGCCGGTAATCATCATAAGTTCAGCTTTCTCGAAGCTAAAATTATAACTTTGTAATGGCTCCATTTGCTCCACAATACTTTTATAAATACCCGACCCTAAAAAACCCTTTCAAACACATTCAAGATTTCTATAATTTTGACCAAATTTTCCTTAAAAAATCCAAAATTGTGTAAAACAAACGATGTGAGAAAATCCGTTTTCCCTCCTAACAAAACATTCTTTTAAGTTGATGTTATATATTTAATTAATTTCAATATAGAAGTAATCAAAATAAATTCACCAAAGAGTAAATACGAACATAAACACAATTAACAGTAGCGTGGCCATTTAGCATTTTCTTCTTTATTTTCTGGACAGATGTATTTATCAATTTTAGCTTTTCTTTGAAGTCATCGACTCTATGTGGCAATAACATACTTGGTCATCGTGAGATATATGGGCCCTATTTTTCTATTTTTCAATATGCTAAAACCAATAGATTTAAATTTATGATTATTTATGATGGTGTTTTTATTATTATTATTACATTATTATTATAATCATATATTCACATAATCCTACGCTAGGGCGAAATTCCTCTTTTGTTAAACCTAAGTTTGGACGTTAGGAGGCGAATTTTTTTTTTCTTCGCCTTAACGTTATCCCTTTTTTGCGCTTTATTCGCGTCAAAGATATGAATATTATTTATGCAAATGAAGGAATAATCTCTTAGCTAACAATAACATGAATGTAATTAAGGCAAAATAAGAAAGGGCTCATTATAGCCTAAATGAATTTTAATTTTCGCCTAGGTTTCAATCTAGTAAAATATATATTATTATTATTATAATAACGTTTTATGAGAGCAGCGTAAGAAAACAGGTTTTGTCACAGGCTAAAGAATTGTCGCCGTCTGTGGCAAGGGCAGTAATTTAATTTGCCGTTCGAATATTGTTATTTCAATAGGTGCATTCAAATCGCTAATCGGTTTCGCATCAGGTCCTTGTATTGGGTTGCCTAATGACGCATTGATTATCTTGCTAACGTTCTGGCTCAGTGCTTGGTGTTTTTTTCACCTTGCATCTGTTTGTCAATCACTGCGGACGGTGGTCCGATTTTCCGACAATTGGTTCCTACTGGAATGTACTTGTTTTATTCGGCAATTGATTTCTCCATTTCGTGTGCCGTTTACTGTTATATGGTTTTGATACATCGTGCTACAGCGTTGGTATAATAATCTAAATGGCCGTGTAGTTCCGCTTCGTAACATTCGGTTGTTTGGATCACGTCCATCAAAATTATTGATGCAGTTTTTTCAGTTTCCATTCCAAATAAATGCCTCGCGGATCAGGCGATGGGCTTGGCATAGAATGATGGGTACGGGAATGTGCGGCCCTCAAGCTTTAAAAAAGGGTAGCATTTTTGTAACTTACAAGCAAGACGGGGAAGAGAAAAAATTAGTATTCTGCCACAGCTAACGAATTCGCAACGTTAACGAATAAACCGCATGTTAAACTTAAGGTGCCGAATTTTAAGTGGTGGCAGAATACTAAATTCATCCCGAATTTTTGTACTATTCTCACGGTCGCAGTCCAGTGGTCATAAACAGGCTGTTCCTTACCCTCCCTCTGAATACTGAGTGAAAGGCTTGTCAATGAATTTCGAAGTTTCCAGACAGGTACTTCCTAATCTATGCAGAAATGAATTAATCTCTGCAATCCTGAGTAAAAATGACACCAAGATCATCAAAATTGGCCAAGCGTTTCCGCAGATATAAGTAATTTTAAAATGGCTAAATTTTTTTCTAATTTTCTGGCCGAAATAGGCAAAATATGAAAAAATGACAATTTGATATTTGAGGGGTGGTCTAAAATAACTTTACAGCCTGAAAATTGATTAATTTTCCATGTTCCCCTTAAACTTTTTCTAGACAAACTCTAAACTAAAAAAAGTCCCACCTTAAAACAAAGTTTCGAAATTTTGTAACGACAAATAGGTCCTTTTTTGTCAATTCACCCCATGGACCGTGCATTGTTTCAGCAAAATGACTAAGTCCAGCTCATTACCCAACCCCGGACCGGGTCGTTTTTGCCCGCCGACCGCCCAAATGCAACGAAAGGCAATTTATTTTTATTTTTAAAACGGCCCAGATCCAACGAGAAGGCAAAGTTTGCGTTTCATTGCATCCGGCGTTTTCCCCGGCACAGAATAAGTGCGTAAAGTCAATAACGCCCGATGCAACGAAAAACATCGCGTCATTTTCCCGAAGACGGCCCAAAAGGGCAACGAAAAAAACATCGCTTCATTTTTCCCGGAAGACGCCCCGATGCAACGAAAAACCTCTCGTCATTTACGCGGACGATGTCCCAGATGCAACGAGAAACATCGCGTGCTAATGCAATAAAAACAGGTAAATAAATAAATAAATAATGGATGCGTACTGCACAATGATCTCATTGAAAATTGTAGCTTATAGTTCGCCAGTCGTGAGTGGCGCTATTACGCTACATCATAGTCGTGCGTGTGCTATTACGCTACTCATTCTCCCGGTTTTAACTACGTCATGATACGTAATGCATATTAAAAAAATTAGCCTTATCGAAAATTGTGGCGCTATCACCATCGAAATCGAATTTGTCTCTATGGTCATTTGTACACAGTGTCACCCGCCTGATGACAACATTGCGCCTTCTGCGGGGCCAAAACCGTTCCGAAATTCAGTGACAAGCAATCGCATCATTTCCAAATCAATAACGGCCCAGAATGCAACAAAAACATCGCGTCATTTTCCGGGAAGACGTCCCAGGTTCAACGAGAACATCGCGTCATTTTCCGGGAAGACGGCCCATATCATATGGATGCGCAATGCGAGTCATTTTGCGCGACAAAAAAAGTTGTTGACGGCCCTATTGCAACGAAAAACATTTTCCCCGACCGGTACCCCGTTTTTCGTTGGCTCTCATTGACACTCGGCCCGTGTTAGGGTTCATATGCGTAAATGACATCCAGAATAAAGTCTGATCATTTTTCACTTTAAATCAGTTTTTTTATGGGCACTATATGTAAGGGGCTACCAGTCAGGGATTTACCACCTTACATGCAGTTAAAATAATGCAAATGAGATGGAATAATTTATTTCCTTAAGATTGGTTTTCTATGGGGAAAATCCTAATTAAATAAATGGCGTAAATGGAAAAAGGCGAAAGATGACTGTTTCTTGTACTTAAATGCCATTTAATAAGACACTATATAAGATCTACCCATTCAAGTGGTACCAACTGAACAGGTTTATAAATATGCAAATAAGATGCATATTAATTACCTTAATACCCGCCTGAAGGGAGTAATCAATACACCAACAAAAAATAATAATATAACCCCTTTTCACATATACACATTTTTTTTTCTTTTTTTTTTCAACTTTGTAAACCACATTCTGTTGACCACAAATAGAAGTTAAAATAAGTATGCATAGTCCTCTAAACAGTGTTGGCCAAAAAGGGGACTTGAATGTTGACCATTTTTTTGGCTGATATATACAAAATCGCCGATTCGAATTTTCAGGAGTAATAAGGAAATAACACTAATTTCATTTGGTCAGAGTTGGATTTATGCGTATTTTCCAAATTCCGCTAAATCAAATTAGAGAGGGGGAGATAGGATGTGTATTGGGATCTTTCATAGCAAACATATTCATGTTGAGAAAATGATGTTTCCTTATTGATCTGTTTTACATTTAAACAATATTTCTTTTTTCTAAACTATAATTTATTATGCCCCCAAAAAGTACAATGCGATAACTCTGACATTTGCATGACCATTTTATGCACTTTTGCGTGTGTCAGACACCGGTTTTTAATATATGAACCCTTTTGAAGCAAACATTTTGGTACTGTAAACCATCATAATTCATGGATTAAGTGATTACACACGGATATACTACGCTTTACTTCTTTGAACACAAAATGCACATACCAAACTGGTTAGATACAAAAAAAGCTCATCACACTTACTCGACCCATCAAATCTACCCCCTTTCGGCAAAGGTTTTCTTTTTAATAATGTTGAAATGATTACCAGAACATTGCCGTAAATTTCCCAAAGAAATGGTCCATTAGCATACAGCGGATCGAGAGGTGCCCCAATGGGGCACTCTTCAACATTGTCCTTTCCCTAATTCCTAACATCTCAGTCCTGATTAATATTCTAGTGTTAGACTAGTGTTTATCTATCCTTTTTGTACAGCCTATCTCAGAAGTCTTAGAGACTAAATGTAGTACTTCCCAGTTTGTGAAATCCACTCAAATTACTGGGCAAAACTGATAGGCCACCAATGTGCTGTTTTAAAAAAAGGTTGGCCATTGCAACCAACCACAATCAATTTCAGAAAGACACTCATTTTCCTCAACCAAATACACGATTGATTAGCTAACAAAAACACCCTTTGTGATCGATCAATTCAAATTGTGATCAAAATTCAATCTCTGTATTGAAATACATATTTCTGGCTTTCACTTTTCATATCTAGCAAGGTTCGAGTATGCATTCCTCAATAAGCCTTGTCATTTTAAATCAGCACTCCTCCGTAAATTGCACCTTTGTTCATAAGCTCTTCAGCATTTTGTTCTCCAGACAAACCCCGAGATAATATTTGGAGTATACGTAATGGAGTAGCTTTGTATTTTCAGGGAAAAAAATCTTCTGAAATTTTATTTGGTAACCTAAAGACTCCACAAACGTACCCTATATGCATGCAACCTTTAAGCTTTTTCTTACAAAGTCTCTGGTTGGCCAATTACATCATAAAACCCTACAAATGACCAATCAAATTGGCCAATAGACACAGAGGTAATAGGCACTATGAGCTAGTAAAACCTCATTCCCTTGGCACAGTTCATTACCCTTCCATTCCCAGTGTATTTACAAAATACAACCCTGGTTTTTTTGTGTATGATGTATTATACGAGATCACACAAGGTCTTCATGTCAATGTAGACAATTACAACCCCTGAGCGGTGTCCTTGGTGGATGGAGCATATTGTAACTCATAGTGAAGCAAGTTATGGGCTGTTCTTAATGGGAATACAGTACTTGGCTGCCCGTAGACTCTAATCCCCTTAGGAGGCGTTAGCATTCTGACAATTTGTATCGTAAAAAAAAACAGATCTTGATAAATATTTACAACTCTTTAAGACCACACATAATACAAATAGCTGAATAAGGATGTATTTTTGACACTTACAGGACACACTGGTCTTATTTAGTTGTTTGTTTACACATTCATACCCATTTTCCTCTATGCATAAATAACCATGATCCAAAATAGCGGTTTCTCGCAGCAAATTTTTCTTGCTCACAAAAATTCCTCAGTCTTTGCATACTCATTCCTTGTTTAAGCACTTCATCTAACCAACCTCAATATTGGTTGTGAAGTTCATATACTGGCACTCCTAAGCCGCACAATTAACATATTGAAGACATATCATCGAGACCTAGAAAGTTCAACCTCTATACTTAATTTGTCCGAATGTTACTTGCATCTTTAATTCATGTATGAAGCGATTAAGCAGGAAAGTGGAATGTTGGAGAAAGCCTGTGAGTTCTCAAAAAGAAAAAAAACGTTTCGTTGCTCACACAAATTAATACAACCTTTCGTCATCTGATTTATTTCATAGCTAGCTTTCCTTGGTTGGATTTTTCTTCTTTGGGAAAATTGGAACCAAAAGATTCTGAAGTTCAAGCACTTAAAACCTTAGTGCAGTTTGAAAGTTTGCACAGAAATCCAAGAACTTAAATGTGTTCCTTCTCCTTTACTTTGAGAAACGACATAGAAATGGATTTAAAAGCAATAAAGCTGACCATATGAAGTTCTTTACTGTAAGATGGTTAACAGCATATAAAATGAGTTAACTTCTAGTGCAAGACCATCAAATTCCACTATACACTTAGGATAATGAAATCTTTGGGTCTTGGATCGATATTAAGGAATAAAGGAAAGATAGAATAGCGAGAGATTGCCAAACGCTGCACAAAAAGGTTAAGTGTGAATGTTGTGTGAATGAGATTCTTAGATTTTGAGAGGGACAGGAATGTGGAGAGGGAAAGGACAGATTGTCAATTGTAGGGAGAATAAGGGTGGGTTCACACATCACCAAAATGGCCGACATTAGCCTTTTGCACATGCCTTTCATGCAGTTACGCTTTATATATCTTCCGGCAAAGAAAGTTCAAAAGACAGCACTGGGGCCGATGTCTGATGATGAAGTATGAACTCACCATATAGCGTTGTGTACAGCTCAGGAATTTCGTTTATACATAATAAAACTTGTGGACTTGATCCTACAAACGCAGAGCATTACCCACACGGATGAGTCCACGGATGTGGAGATTTGTACACACGAGTAATGCATAAATGTCGGGTGCAAAAAACAAAACAAAGCTTTTCTCGGTTTCCATGGCAAAATAAGTCTGTGACACCGGATGTTCTCACATTAGAACAACCTTCGACACCTCATCCACAGGTGCACTTTAACACCCACACACACCTGCACAAATAATCAAACTCATTTGAATTTCTGTGTACCATAATCAGACGCCGAAATTAGATGTCAATTTTCTGCTTGCACAGATGTATGGCAATTTATGAATTATTGCGAGAATATGAGGTAATACACTGTTTCCCAGAAATAAATGCTTCTCTTATCACCCCATCATACTTCTTTCCATCCTTTTACAGAATGTTTTATATAGTTTTGTTACTTCTTTGCAAATAGGGCTAAATAATTCAAGCAGCCAAAAAGACATCAAAAATTGCTTGTCACACCACAAACCGATATTCTTCCAATATTTAGGAAAAAACAATGCTCGTTTTAATGAACTTAATTAATTCAAGAATAAAAATTTTTTGCAAAGATTGAAGCATTTATTTTTCAGACAACACCTTGTATTATCAGTGAGTTTGCATATATTACTGTGTACTGTGTGGAGCAGTATGCTGGCTGAAAGCCAACCAGCTTATGCGTGGGGCCCATTTATGGTAACAAAAATAGTCACAATTGCTTCTAAAAAATAAGCGTTGATAATCTTGATAACTATGTTCTCGATCTGACATCCACACACAGCAATAAGGTAAAGGATAATGCCAATTATATTTATTTCAGACGTTCGAAATTGCGTCACCTTTTTGGTTCTTTATTATTACTTAAAAGTGGCACGCCTCGGGACAAAACCCTTTACATACAGGTCTTTTGGGAGTACCTTTTAAACCCCACTACTTTTAATGCAAGGTCTGAGAACTCAAAACAGAAAGAGCAGAATTAGATTTTCAGAAATTTTTTTGAAGAAAGATGAAACTAGAGCCTACTCTAGTACACAAGCTTGATTCGACATGAGCGAAAGCCGTTGTAGTGATTCTATAACTAAACCATCAGATGCTTTGTGTGCGAGTGAATTGCCAAAGGCCATAACAACAGGTCATTTGGGAAAGTCCGTCTCAAAAGTTACTCACTGGCCTAAGACGAGCTTGTTTGGACTCATTTGAATGTATTTCTCATCATGATTCCAAATATGGTCTTAAAAATGCATAATTTTGTATATTTTTGGAGAAAAAAATAGAGCAAATTTTGAATCTTAGGAGCAAACTATTGTGGCCTCCAGGAAAGATAAGTAGCTCTGAAAAGATCCGTTTATATATGGTTGACTGCAGGTTAAAACACTAACCATCAAGGACATACAGTGCTGATGTTTAAGGGCAAAGAAGAAACAAAGGTTAAATATTGGCAGCCAACAAATCTGGTTTGCTAAAAATAAATACACAAAGCAAATCTTCATCTTATGAATTGTCATAAACTTGAATTTTTGTCCCCCTCCATACACGGTTATGTTACTGCTGTGATTCCTCCAGCCAGAGTACAAAGCACAGTCCATTTTTGTTTTAAAAAAACTTCTAGGGCGGCATACGAAGTGTTTCTTACACAATGTGTAACATTGATTGAAAGAGTGTCAATAGAATGGACTTTGGAATACTATCAGTCCTCATTACTAGTCTTTGTTGGTCGTGCTATGATGAACTTTGCATCCTGGTGATATGCAGTGCAAAGCAACACACCAGATGCAAGTTCCTTATCATAGACAAATGCGGACTTAAGTCAGGACTTTGTAGCTAGAAAATGAGACTGACTGTGCAGTGAATAAACATTAGCTATTTGAGAAAAAAGCAAAAAAATCCATCTCTATACATAATACAAGACAACCAATACAAAAATTCTATATTCATTTTCATAGATATTTATAAATAAGTTATAAATACATATTCAAAATTGCTTTTATTAGCTCTTTAAAATAGGCTCCAAGTTTCCCCTCTCAAAATATTTTTGTGGCAGTTATCATGGGATGTACTTCCACCATTTTATTCAACTTTTTGTACAATTTTCCCATAATATTAGTAGAAATTTGAAACAGCATTCCCTAATGTTGAAAAGTTCTAATCATCTACCCTGATCCTTTGAAAAGGGAGAGCAATGTTTCTCACAAACAAAATACAGTTGTTGAACTTTTACTTTCAGTTTTACTTTCAAAACAGGATGGTCAGTTTTTTTGGGTTTTTTTGGTGTTGTAATTCAAAATTTGTTACAGACAAAAAATATCCGTCATACATAAATCAAGATCCACACATTTTAAGTACCTTTTTCCGGGAAGTGTTCAGGTTTGTGCGATTTACAATTTGTGAAAATTATGCGATTCACTCGATAATTATTAAATTAATAACACTTCACCTGTCTTTTTATTCATGTTTGCATTTTGTGAAAATTAATAAACCATCAAAAACAATTTAAATTTATATGCAATCTAAATATGCAAAATAAGATCCTAGTTGAGTTTTTTTTGTGTGGCTTATAAAACTTTTAAGTCTTTAATATACTGCAAGATAAAACTTGCAAGACCCCCCTGGCAGGGAAAAAACTAGCAGGAAGCAAATATGCAAATGAGCTGATTAATATGCACAAATAATGATGACACAGTGCAAGGGTATTACTTGCATCCACTACTACCCATATACCAAGTTTCGTCAAATTTAACCAACTTAACCAAACAACATAACCAAGTTGAACCTCGGGCTTTTTTAAACCAGGGGGATAAAAATGGCACACTTAGCTACAAATGAGGTAGATTCCTTTCTTTTACATTTCCTGAATTAAGGCGTAATCCTTTATTAGGGAATGCTGCTTTCGTCAACCTCCCCACTGACCCAACAAAAACCTACCTATCTATATTATCTATATACATAACATTTCATACAAATACACAACAGAATAAAAAAAGTGTGACGTTTAAGATGTGAGATTGTGTTCTACACTAAAACAACGAGAGAATCTGGCTCTGTAGATTCACTATGAGCTAGGAAAATCTCAATTCTCTTGGCACAGTTCAGTATCTTCCATTCACCAGTGTATTTAGAAATACACCCCTGGTTTTTGGGTATGATATATGATACCCAGAACACACAAGGTCAGTTCATGTCAATGCATGTATAGGTACAACCCACTGAACTGTGTCCTTGGTGGATGACCATATTGTAACTCATAGTGATTGTTAAAAAATAAGACGAGTGTGTCGGAGCTTGCTTCGCTACTGTGCTCTATGAGTGCTGTCGTCATAATCCTTGGCTTTATTAAGAACACAAATGGACTCCCAACCAAGTCATATTGGCTATCACATTTGAAATCCATACCATCCCTAGGGAAGGATTTCCTCAGATCTTCCAGAGGGTGTGCACTTCAAAATTAAACTGCCCTATGGACCAATCCACTCCATAGAGGTGGTCTTGATTTCAAATGTAGTTACCCAAAGGGCCATTCCATTTGAAACTCCCCTGTGGAAGATGCAACCTCAATTTTCTACAGAGGGGTGCCTATTTTAAATGGAACAGCCCTAAGCTATGGTTAATTATGTCTAAAAGCTTCAACTGGCTGTGCAGAGTACTTGGCTAGCCTCATAGACAATAGGATAATGTTGATGTGTTTAGTGATTAATGCTGGCATTGTGACGTTACTGAACAAGGTCCACCACGATCTACTGTCAAAACTAATACAAAAACTAAACGAATGATATCTTCTTCTCGGTGATCTATTCAATCTTTGGTATTTACAGGCCAAGTATTATCACCAGGGCCAGTATGAGGCCAGCCTCATGATGCTGCAGCCTATTTCAGCTTGTATACCTAATGAGAAGCAGTTGCAAGACTGAAATGTCCAAGAAGTCACCAACCACCAAGGGCACAGTTCAGTGGGTTGCAAATGTATATGCATTAACAGGAATTGACTTGTGTATTCTGGGTATCGTGGATCATACTCGTAAAACCAGGGGGTGTATTTTGTAAGTACATCATTGAATGGAACTTACTGAACTGTGCCGTGGGAATTGAGAATATCTTGGCTCATAGTGAGTCTGACACCAATGGAACAGTGTGTTCATACTCTCATTTCTTTTGACCTAGCTTGAGAAAAATTTGGCTTGGCCTCCCCTTAGCCTTTTTCACCTTTGTGGATTTACTTCCTGCATCAAAAGTTACCTGCCCTTTACAACAGTTGATACTTTTTTTGATCTGTATAGCTCATCATGAACAGATCCTTGCTTGCTAAGTGCAAGTGAATATTTAAATAAGCTGAAACCAAAATAATTGTTTGACGTAACGGTTATGAAAAGAGTTAGGATAGCTGATCATGATTTTATAGTTTCAAAAAATACCAAAACTAATTCGAAGTAAAGGAATTACTTTTTCCAATTCATTACTCCATTAGCAGAGATGCCAGTCTTTAAAAATAATCCATAAAATTTGGTAGTCTGGAAGCCTTCTAATCACCCAGTGAGCACTGGGCAGGCACTCCAGCAAGCATTCATGGAGCTGACTCCCATACGCTTTCTGGATTTTAAATCCATTTTGCAGCTCTTCCCAAGTATTTTTGTGGCTTAAAAATTGACTTAACACATTTCCCCCCAAGACAAAAAAAAAAAAGATTGTACTTTTTTTCACACACAACAAGAGAAATCAGAATAGCTTGGATAAAATGACCAAAAAAATATTAAATGGAAGCCTGGCATCTCTACATGATCACCATAACCAACTACTGGAATGCAGATTCCTCTTCCGTCGTGGAGAACCAGTGAACAGTAGGAGCATTACCCATCCTGAGATAACTTTAACTCTTATTACAAACTGAAGCGCACCTTGCGAGAACAAAGTGAGAGTCAGCTAAGGTTACGCCACATGACCGATTGGTAATTTTGACGCTTACTTATACAAATCACTTGACTTGGTTTAACTGATGTGACAAAGGTTGATCTTTTGTAAACATCATCTACAAAGATTCTGTGATATGTTAAAGGACACAGCAAGTTTTCATGACCCACGCCTCACACCAGCCATGAATAAAAAAAATAAAACAGATGTTCCGGTAATGTTAGCATGTTTCAACTACACACCACAAGAGTATAAACACACTATTGTATCTACTAAGCAAGGATGAAGGGGGATAAGCCACATCACGCACATCCATGTATTATATACACATCCATGCAATAAAGTAGGTCACAACAGTGTGCACGGGCTGTAAAGTAGCAACGGAACGGGACTACGTTCACGCACAGCACCTCGTCCAATATCCACCCATGGAAAAAGGGTGAGGGGAGGAACCAAGGGGGACAAAAATACGGACAGTTTCAAAAAACAAAGCTGGCCGTCAACAAGTGAATCGACGACTGGACCGAGTTTATGTCAAACTTAGGCACCAAACTTGGTCCGGCCGTGCAGAACACGCGATCGTTCAGCCGATGCTTTTTGAAAGCGGCCCTGATGAAAACAAGAATAAATAAATAGTCCTGGCATTAGAGTGTTAGCGGTTAAGAGCATCGTCAATCAAACATGGGTAGGTAGTAAATGATAGCCAGGATTACGCCTAGCGTGGCAACCAGCCAGTGAATACCATCCAACATGCTCCTACCGTCTGTGATCCTGCGGGCGATGAATTTCATGGCCTCGTCTATTAGGATTACTGGGAAGGAGATCTTTAACACAGCCATCCACTCCGTCAAGTTGAGCGGTGTGATCTGGAATACAGTCTGTAAGGGGAAAAAAACCAAAACAAATTCACACTCAATCTTATACAATGTCAACAAAACGTGCTTCATTTCATCAGATGAATCCAACCAAGTTTTGTATCTATATTTGCAGACAAAGCCATTTTGCATTTAACCCATGTCCAACCAAGGGGTTTTCTACTATGTTCACGACCAAGGGAGGGGGTGGTTACCACCCCCCTGGTTTTTTTGTAATTAAGGGACAAAAATTATCTTGTTTGGTATCAGTGTGCAGCTACATATGTCCTTTCTTCAAATAAATTACAAACACTTAAAGTTTCAACAATATGACGTCATAGTGACGTCATAACTAAGAGCTTATTTATAACGTTATTTGTAAGCAAATCTCCAAAATCAAGGGATTTTCAACCATTTTCGCCATTTATGCAAGCAAAATTGGGTAGACGTTTCATATAGAAGTCCCATTGATGCAAATGAGGTATTGCCATTCATTCCGTCAAGCACTACTGCACAACGTCATACAGTGCATGACAGAATCAATTGTAATACCTCATTTGCATCAATGGGACTTCTATATGAAACGTCTACCCAAAATTGGTATTTGGCAATGATGGGTGTCAAAGTAAGCATACACATGTTATTACTCTAAAAAATATTTAAAAAATACAAATATTGTCAGTATTTGCTTACAGTAGCATCATATATAACAAAAGTACCATTTTTTGGCATCTTACACAGTAAAGTATAGGAATGTGGCAACCACCCCCCTTTTGACTTTGATGTGACACCCTGACCTCCCTGAAGGTGGTACCACCATTTTTTTTTTGCTGAAATGACCACTAAGGATCAACAACCCCCCCTCCTTGGTCAGACGAGGGTTAAATTTATTTTGTTTTCAATGCTTTTTTCCTTGCACAAAAAATGTTTGACTTTGCTTTGAGACTGGTATTATAGCTAGATATAAATTTTGTATCTGTATTTACAAAATCAAGCAAACACTCAATTGTACCCAGAATGTCAGTTATGGCTTTATTGTGCTCATACAACAATTTATGGTATACTGTCATTATAGTTGGAGTAATAATTTCTTGGCCAAGTTACTAGGTATGCCCGCTTCCCTGCCAAAATGACGCACCACTGGGTTGCACATAGATGCAGTTCACGCAACAAGCAACGCACGCGTGCCATGCATCACCACACCAATTCCAGGCATAATATGGCTATTGATTAACACTGACAAAGTACTTGGATATTGCTCTGCAAAGTGTTTCACTTATCTAACTCATATGACATCGGCTCAATATACCATGTAAAATGCTGGAAAAATATACTTCTGCACTGAAAACCTACCATGCAGGCATGAAAACTTTTCAATTTCCTAGCAAGATAAGCTAAGTTTCCCACCAAGATGCAAATTTCCTATTATTTCTAACATCGAAAGTAAAATTTATCTCCAAATGCCAAAATTTCCTGGGCACAAGGACCTAGCTGTTTTTCATTTTTTCCAGGCCTGCCACTACACCGCATTCATTTTCTGATCCTACTTTGGCTTTTTCCTTTTTTTTCTTTTTTGTAAATTCATATTTTTACTTGTTGGTCAATAAATTTGCACACACACAATGCCTCAATTAAACAGTTTGCGAATTCCATCACTTTTTATTTCAGTTAAAATCTTTGGTATAGCAGCTGCCGTTATTTCAAAGTTCAACACATCATGAAACCCATCTTAACCTAGACACATAAGTTACTGTAATTAATGTCAGATAAAGTGCAGGAATCACGATCCTAAGACCATTGTAAAAATAGTGAGTTTGAGCACCGCTGCAGTCAACATGTTTATGTCCTTATTATCCCTAATACTTGTAATGCGCTTAACTTACCATGGATCCATGATGCATCATTTGTGAAATTCACTCTAAGTCTAACTGGTCCTTTGTACTTGAATATCAGAAATGGGCATCAATTTTTCTTAAAAAATAATCAAAATTATGCCAAGAGGGCCAAGCATGCTGAAAAAAGTGACATAAGATATACTTACAGACATAACATCGACATAGAGAATGAAGAAATGGAGTGCCATTGAGAGCGCTATTGCACCAATAAGCCACATGTTAACCCATGGCTTCATCACTAACAATGACTGGTTTTCACTTAAGCTGTGAACAAAAAGACAGTCAGAACAAGGTATTGGAAAAGGCTACATGTATTCTACACACACAAAGTCACTTAGACTACATCAGAGTCCAATATTATTTATTACAATCAAAACACAAATTGAGAATTTGGTACTACATTTTATTCTTTTGTCAATTCTTTGAAATTGGCAACCATTACTACATATTATCCATGATACCACCCTGTCTCCTGTTGTGGTTTTCTTTGTCTTTAAGTTGGAAGTATCCAAATCAAGCAACTGACTCCAGAGTGTGCAATCATTCTACAAAATCAAGCAACTGTGATTCCAAAGTGTGCAATCAAGCAACTGATTCCCAAGATGTGCAACCAAATCAAGCAAATGTGATTCTAAGATGTGAAATCAAGCAACCGACTCCCAAGGTGTGCAACTCATCAAGCAACTGCAACTCCAAAGTGTGCAATCAAGCAACCAAATCAAGTCACCGACTCCCAAGGTGTACAAATCAAGCAAACAAATCAACTGCGACTCCAAAATGCACCAAAGTAGTCCTTGTAAATTTTTTTCCAGATATAGCTATGAAATGACATCACAGGTTAAGCCAGACCCCATTGTTAAAGATTACAGTGACAAACTTATTAGGAAGACACATACATGTACAAAAAAGTGGCAACATCCCATGTTTGTATCTGGAGTTTATAGCAGACTTGGCTTATTTGAGAAACTTGAAAGGAATGTTCAAGAATGAGTTGAAGCCTCAGAACGAGGAATTATGATAGCATCAGACGTGTCATGAAGGCACGTCAGGATTGGGTTTATGGTGGTCTTCATTGGCTTCACCCAGGAATATAACAATTTAAATGTGCATTTCGTGATTCCACCACTTCCTGTTTTATTCATTGTTCACTAGATATCCTTGAGAAAAGCTTATTCACAACTTTTAAGCTGATCCCGACTTTGTGGTTTTGGGTTATGAGCAAATGCTCATTTCCCACGGTCCCATAGGCCACCGTGCTATAATTTTGTCCTTTTAC
Source organism: Ophioderma brevispina (assembly GCA_023653785.1). Classification (NCBI taxonomy): domain Eukaryota; kingdom Metazoa; phylum Echinodermata; class Ophiuroidea; order Amphilepidida; family Ophiodermatidae; genus Ophioderma; species Ophioderma brevispina. Next base: position 4,045 of record JAMKCH010032218.1, on the reverse strand, counting down.
GGACAGAAAATACAAAATTACGAATTTCTTAGACATGACTGAATTTGCACCTAAGATTTGGCACACATGGATTACTAATGTTAACAGTTCAGATGATATGAAAATCACAATTTTTTTTTGGTAAGTTGGAGGACGAGGCTGTGGATCACGAAATGCCCCATTAATGATACACATTTACACACCCAAATAGCATATCAAATTTATATTTGTGCATAAGTGCACTGCAGTGCATATGGAATTATGCGTCATGCCACACATGCTTTCTTACAAAAACACTATTTCTTTTCTTCCCTATTTATCATCGCCCTGGACTTAAGTTAGTGTCGGACTCACCTATTCATTGCATTCAACATTTCTATGGTTACAAGTACTGAGAGAGCCATGGTCATGTGATGAGGGTCGTCAAATACCTCACAGTCGACGCCCTCAAAGGCTTCTTTTCAAATGGACACTGCATGTGATGAGACTGCAATGGAAGAAAGAACAAGAGAGTAGGGAAATTGATTGGCTGTATAATAGTTAGCTAAGGAAATTCAGTAAACACCTCATTTAAACTGAAACCGACCAAATCTACCTTATGTATAAATTAACAATTATGCAACCTGCAGTGACAAAATCAGTGACATTGTGACAATTTGATGTGGAGATTTTGGTACAGCATTATGGTCAATATTGCTGCCCAAGATATTATTTTATTTTTGTTTACCTTATCACTTGGTTTGGTTTATTTATTAATACAATCTAATTTCGTATCGCTATGGTAATAATTATTTCCGAGTGGATATGATCAAGTCACATATCATGTGTAACACCAAAAACCATGACACCTGGGGTCCTAAACCAAAGAATAGTTATACTAGTCAAGCCACATACTCAGGTTTGAACCAATTAGAAGAATCCATACACAGTATATATACATCCTATAATCATTTGGCTGTGGCTGAGACTGTCTTAGGCCTAAAAAACTGACGTTTGCCGTTACAAAGAAAAAATATGCGATTTGGTCGGTCAGATTTTTTTTTATTCTTAGACTTAACAATGTTTTTACTCTAAAATTAAATAACATTTATAATAGATAATTATTAAAGCTTTTACTCAATGACCTAGCAAGGATCTTTTATTTTAACTTTACACTTATTGTCGTTGTTTTGGATATTTTCATCTTGTGTAGGTAAAAAAGTTGTTTTTTTCTGTTGATTACCCTAACCCGGACCGGGTCGTTTGGCCGACCGGCGGCCCAAATGCAAACGAAAGGCATCTAGTTTGATTTTTAACGGCCCCAATGCAACGAGAGCCAGTTTGCGTTTCATTGCAGCTCGGGCCGTTTTTTCGTGTTTTTCCCGGCCCCGAATAAGTACGTAAAGTCAATACGGCCCAGATGCCACGCAAAACATCGCGTCATTTTCCCGAAGACGGCCCAGATCCACGAAAAACAATCGCGTCATTTTCCCCGAAAGACGGCCCAGATGCAACGAAAACATCGCGCCAATTTACCACCGGAAGACGTCCCTATGCAACGGAAAAAACATCCGCTGCAAATGCAATAAAAACAGGGGAAATAAATAAATAAATAAACTAGAATTTCCGGTTCTCGCTTTCGCGCTCTCTATATTCAAAATATAAGCGGTGGGCCGCCCCATGACCTTTGACCCTGGCACGGGACCTTTGATCTCGCACCATATGAGGGATACCTTGCTGGTGCACCTATGACAAAGTTGTTTCCAATTGAACTTCAAGTTTTCAATTTCGATCAATTTTCATTTTTACCCCTTTTTCAACTTGACCTCACATGACTCTTGACCTTGTCCACGTGACCCTTGACCTCATCAACATATGAGGGATCCCTTGTGGTGCACCTATGACAAAAGTTTTGTTCCAATTGAAGTAACTTTTCAATTGAGGTCAATTAAAAAAACTTGTTTGACACACACAATCCACACAACCCTACACACATCCACACATACACACGCACAACGATTGCTAAGTGGTCCGCCCGCTATAGCTGCGGCCCACAATAACTAATAATAATGGATTCTTACTGCACACGGATCTGGCATGAAATTTGTAGCTTATAGTTCGCCAGTCGTGAGGGGCGGCGACTAAATTACGCTACCTCATAGTCGTGCGTGGCGGCTATTAATGCTACGTCATGCTCCCCTGTTTACGTCATGATGCGTTTATGCAATCATTAAAAAATAGCTTTTTTTAAAACATCGAAAATGGTGGCGCGATCACCATCGAAATCGAAATTGTCTATTGGCTTTGTAACCAGTGTCACCCCGCCTGATGAAAAGCATTGCGCCTTTGCGGGCAAACCGTCCGAAAGGCAGTGAAAGATCGCATCATTTCTCGGGAAATGACGCCCAAATGCAACGAGGAACATGGGCGTCATTTTCCGTAAAGACGGCCTAAAGCACCGAGGAACATCGCGTCCATTTCGTAAAGACGGGCCCAAATGCCAACGAGGAACATCGCGTCATTTTTCGGTAAGTACGGCCCAGATGCAATGAGGGCCAATGAGAGTCATTTGCGCAACCAAAAATAGTGTTGACGGCCGAGATGCAACGAAACCACATTTTCCGACCGGTAACCACGTTTTGTTGGGCTCTCATCCTCTCGGCCGGGTTAGGGTTAAAATCAGGGTCGGGGCGGCAGATTTTGCTTGTGTGCTAATTTGCTAAAATATTATGAGTCGGAAGGATTTGTTTGGGGTCAGTCGGGTGACGCCAAAAAAAGTATTTTGGGCCCTTTTTTTTTTGGTTTTTTTTTTTATATTACTTACGTTGATAAGATGTGGAGTGGTCCTTAGCATATACTAAAACAATCACGCGCTGAGGCACCCACTGTAGCTGCTCCCACATAACTAAAATGTAAAAATGTTGATTCCATGTAAATTGAGCATCCCAAAGTGAGTAAAAATGTACAAACCAACAAATAATATACCTCATGATCAACTATGTAACACAATATTAATTATGAATTATTTTATTAGTAAAAAATATTTAAATTGCTTTACTCCCTTATCAGTCTTACACAAACTCCAAGGAAATAATTTTAACCATAAATGCACTTTGGATTCCGAATGGTTTGAAACAACAAATGGCACGTACACTTTTTTTATCATAGGTACACAATGCACTTATTAATAACCCTGCAGTTCACTCAGTGCATTAAAATTTTAACTGAGGCTTTATTAAATGTGATGTTTAAAACAAATGTAACAACTCAGTGTTGGAGGGGTCAGGACTTATGAGTCTGAGCTAGTCCAATTCACATTTGAGTTTGAGTCAGAGACCTTGTGGACCGAGTTTGAGTCCACAAGGCCGAGTCCCAAGTCCATGGGCCTGAGTGTGAGTGCGAGCCAACAGGTCCGAGTCCGAGTAAAAAAGATTTAGTTAATGGTGTGTGAAGTGATAGATAACCTCACTCAACCAACTTCACACCCCATTTTGGACATTGTCGACTCAAACTCCGGTCCGCAGGACTCCGACTGACTCTTTTTTCCTCTTTTTCTGTCCCCCCCAAAAAACTGATGGGAATCGGACTCAGCTTGGGACTCATTACAACACTGACAAAAAACCAAAGTACAGGAGCTAAACCTGTGAACCGGCATTATAAACAACTTGGAGAGCATGTATCGTGTAAGAAAAAGAAGCCTCAGAACGAGCAATTATATAGCATCAGCCTGTCCCTAGGATGGTAGGAAATCTAAGGGGATGATAAATGTCATCAGTGGCTTCAATAACTTAAATGATTATCTTTCAGCAGTTGAAAGTAGTTACACCCATTTTAATATATGCTGACCAATTGAATAAGGATTAAAAAAGAAGGTCGTTTGGGTTAGCAAGAGGGTATTTTGAACTAATCCCAAAATACATTGCAATGGGCCTACAATGATACGTACTAAAACACATGTCAGTATTAGGGTATCAAAATGTTAGAGAACATTTTATGATGCTAAAAATTCCCTAGGCACCTTGACAAAACTGTGCACCTGCCTCCCCTACCAATCATCAGCACCTTTCTTTCAAATCTCTTGATTAAT
>JAMKCH010032217.1:0-16513 GCA_023653785.1 Ophioderma brevispina | reverse complement strand
TAGTCAAAAGTAAGCCTAGTTTTAGGTCAATGATTTTTAGATCATTGGGAAAAAAACCACCTCAAAAGCCACTGACATAAAGTGTTATATCCTAAAGCAAAACTACCAGTACCAGGGATAAAAGGCTTAAAGAAGAAGCACTTGATGATATACCTGCATTCAGGTTTTCTTCTGTGTCAAGTGGTGGGACTCGAAACGGGCAGAATCTGCAATATGGCACAGCGACACCTTTAAACAACTCCATGCTGAGGACAAGTCCAATTTTCTGTCCATAAATGACATTTTTTTTTGGGGTGGGGTCGGGTGAGGTTAACAAAGTCAGATAGGTTTTAAGATGAAATCCAAATGCATCCCGACATACCGAGCAAAGCTAGAAGAGGTTATAAACAAGGTATTCAAAATAGACAAGAGTATGGATATTGCTGGTTAAACATTGAGTTACACACGATTCAGCTCTCATCTCGTAACTACTTAATTGTATGAATTATAGGTATGTTGTGCAGATCCCCAAAGGTCGGTTGAGCAAGGACGCATCCGGGAATTTGTGTTAGAAAATCGCTTGTGCGTTCGAATTTGGACCTAATAATACTGTTTATACGTTTTAAGATCGGGTATACATGTCAAGGGGTGGATTTGAAACAAAAACACTTTGGGTCGCCGATTGTGATTTATCCCAAAATTACCACACGACTGGCGTGTCCTAATTCGTGTTTCTGAAAAGGAGAACATTCAATTTGTTGCGAGACGTGCTTTGTGGGCTAATTTCTTGGGAGGTGTGCCATTTTGTCCAAGTTAGATGTTTATATGGCCTCGTAATGAATGAGTCTAATGTGTTAGGTAGGTGAGATGTGGGCAATGCGAGCAGTGTGTTTTAGATCGGAGACGGATTCATAAGTTAGCAGCTGGTTAAAAACTTGCACGTGAATAAATTGACTTAGCCTGCTTGTGCTTGCAGGAAGCAAAGGAGTTGGTTTGAATGAGCAGATAAATTTGCCAGCCTTATAAAAATTGGCAGTAATAGCTCATGATGACGATCGTCACGTCTGCGTTTGGAGAGACCTTGTTATTTGAGTGTGTGTTGTATGTTCTGAACGAGACGTGAAATTTGAACAAAGATTACGTATGTTAGTTTGAGATTACAAAGATTTGTCGTGTGCAAGCCCACTTATGAATAACCTGCATTATTGTAATGTAGAGTGAGATTGTAATACCAAAATGTATATTGGAGTTAACTCCTATCTGTTTATCACTATGAGCTAGTAAAATCTCAATTCCATTAGCACGTTCAGTGCTCTCATTTCACAAGGTATTAGAAAATACCCACCCCCCTGGTTTTGGGGTATGAATATGTACCCAGAATCACAACAAGGTCAGTTCATGTCGGTGTATGTACAGTACAACCCCACTGAACTGTTGTGCTGCTGGATGAGGAGATTGTAACTCACTAGTTGTTTCTAGCCTATATCCTGGGAGAGTGAAGGAATAGCAGAGGAAGGGAAAAGTGGGAAATTTGGGTTGGTCTTCAATTGGGCCAATCACATCACCGGAGATACCATGACATGATGGATTCACTGGCCCGGCCAGTGATTTCGTGCCTGTATGTCTTCATTGAGATGCAATCGCTACATCCATTCTTAGTACATTTTTCTCACTTGGTGATGTGGTGCTCTGTGAGGGAGTGAGGCATTAGGCGTTAGGGGGAATACCTTTCTCTGTGTTGGCACGTATAATAAATACCTTTTTGATTTCAAATAATATTGGGGTATGGGAATTGAAAGGGGTGTAATAAAGGGACTACTTTGTTCAGAGTGTTGTGTTTGAAATGGGGCAGCATCTTATTTATGTTTCCAGGTGAAATGATTCCTTTCGGTTAATGATTCCTATTTAATTGATAACAAGATCATATTTTCACTGCAAAGTTTTGTGGAGACTCTTCATTTATACTCACTGTGGAATTCTTGAAAGTTAAAAATGGTAATACTTGTGATAACATTTTGGTGATAGCTCAACAAAAGTCTATGATCACCAACATGTGCATTACACACATGCACACATGATAGTGGGTCATCCTGTCATTTTTCATAATAATTCTCTTCAAAAAACACGATGCCCTCTCCCCCTCCTTCCTTCGTTGTGAACATCTGGTAAACAGAGAATATCCGATGAACAAAACACAAAACCACAAACACTTGGCCCAAGGTCGCATGACCTAATGCATTTGCTGTAAGCCTGGCATTGTCTACTAAGGCCGAAGTGATGAAACAAGGCGTTTGCAATTCAGTTGTAGCTTAAACAACGAGGGGGGAGGCCTGTCACAGCAATTGTCTATAAGGCAGAAGGGGCTTTCCTGGGTGGCTGTTCTTTTTATGGCAATATCAAGGTTTATGGCAAAAAGGCCCCCACTGCAATAGATGCCAGTGGTAGATTTGGCAGGTGTATCATTTAATAAGAACACAACTGACAAATGGCAGCAACTGCGGATGAGGCCTTATTGCAGTAAATCCTCGCTATATGGTGTTCCTATAAATGTATCATTTATTTTTTTTCATTGACTGTATATTTATATAATCAGTAATCTAGTGAGAATTTCTCTCTTCTTCCCATTTAAATGGGGGAATTTAAACTGTTCCGTAGAAGGGGGCCTACTCTATTTAATTGCAGATTGAGCAGAGGGACCCGCCTGATGTATGGCCATTTTCACAATGGATCGTGTGTTAGTATTGGGACAAAGTTATAGTATTAGCGTGTACTGCAAAACACCACATGTCCACAGCCTTTTATATTTGTTTTGACAAACTAATAAAGGTGCATATTTCTATCATGATGAAATCATCTTGATTTTCAAAAATTATATTCAAGAACTATATTTCACTTAAAGGCACTATCAGTGATTGCTAAATGCGAAAATAAAAAAATCACCAAAAATCAATTTTGCATGTCTGTAAACAAGTATAGGGATCCTAAAATACATACCATGCAAATGAAAGATCAGAAGCCAACTTAAATAAGGGACAAAATGGAAATTTTTGCTTTATGTCCGTCGGCCACTTACTACAACAGGTAAGGAATGAGATTCGTATTCTTTGAACACTTTATTTGAAAAATTAACTTATGAGAATTTTACACTTATCCCTCACTTTTAAGCTACTCCTGCAAATTTCAAGTATTTTGACTCTTTCGGATAAATCACTGATAGTGTTTTTAAATTGTATGAATTATAACTCATTGAAAGCACAGAAAAAATAATGTTTTTCAGGCGGGGAAGGCTGTGTAAGGGATTGCTTTTTTGTACTCAGTGAAAGATGAATTATGATACCCAGAATGTTCATGTCAATTCTTACATGCGCAAGTGCACTGAACTGAGTTCTGGGTGGATGAGCACATTGCAGGCACATAGTGTTAACCCTTTGGGTCCTATAGTCACTCCGAGATATTTTTTTGTATTCGTTTTTGTCAAAATTTGTTGGGGGAGGGGATGACTTTCTAACCGACTGCAGGTCTTAAAGACCATCCTGACTTAGAGTGTTAGAGTTTTAAATCCATGGCTGGGTGTGGCCGCTTCCTGACTTGATCTGGATTTTGTTTTTTTAGGATGTGTACAGTTTTAAATTGAAGTTTGGTGTTAAAGCTGCGAAGCCCAGTTAAACTTCACTTCTGTTACAATTCTTGCCATCTTGTCGTAAATGCCCTCCCCTACTTGGGCGGGGGTTCGGTGCTTAATTAGTTCCCTCAAACCCTTCCTCTTCAGTCACTGCAGCTGTCATAGCAGAATTTCATTTTTCTTCCGTAGTGTGTTTAAGACTCGGAACAGTCAAGTTATTAGTATAAACATGGCAGCTAGCTCTTTGAGTACCTGTAGCATAGGTCTTGCACTGCTGACAATGGACTATAGACTATTCAGGATATGGTGGTCACAGGACATATTACTTTTGGGGCTCTGGAGTCACTCCCCTTTTCAACAGGACAACTGGTGGCAAGGGTGGCGGCCAGTGTAAAATCTTAGGGAGGGTGAAAAAGTACATGAATTAATCATAGCTACTTTGAACACAATTTTTGCTTAAATTTCTGAATTTTAAAATGCCCCCACCACCCCACGGTGCCACCCCTGACTGGGGTGATGTGTGTCTCTGACTTAATTCCCAATTTCCAAATGGTTTTGTGTCTGCAAACCATAGATGGTTCATATTATTCAAAATGCTACCCGGTGTGAAAGGGTAAAACAGAATGTGGAGCTCAACAGTGTCCTCAGAAATTACATTGCCTGTCTCAGGCATGTAAACATCAAGATTTCCCCCGTCCAAAATTTTCCCCGTCCAAGATTTCCCCTGGCCAATTGTTGCCCCACTCACAGAAAAGTTGCAAAGTTAATATCACAACACGTAAGTTCGGGATCATAGGGAGGCTGCAGGGAATGTTCACTTCCTAATAAAAAAATGTTTGCTTTGCTGATTGACTAATATTGGATTGAAAACAAAGTCGGCAATGTCAGTTCCCTCATGTCCGGGGCTTGCGTTGTGGGATCAAATCTGCTACACTGTTGCAAGTGTCCTTCAGTAATGCAATTAAGGGTGTGCCATGCATGGCCTAATTAAGTTATATTTAGAACAGAACAATGTCACACTGATAAATGGTAATGGAGTTAGGCATGATTCTCGTTAGATCAAGACATTTTTTTTGCCATTAAATCTCCTTGTAATATTCCTGTGATGTCATAAAAGTCATTAAATTTTTTAGCCTGCTTCTAAAGAAACTGATGGTTGTGATATTGTAATGAAAAGTTTGAATATTCCTATCATTTCATCCTGCAACCTAAACCCAATGACATGCATGTTTGGAGAGTTTGAAATCAATGTTCTTTCTAAATTGGTCGTCCTGTATTTCCTCGAAAAAAAGAGTACACACAAAATTTGTTTAAAGACACGACAGCAAAGGTGAAATTGCCTTTTCCCATATTAAGGCACGGGATTAGACATTACTTTGTATAAGGAAATGGGTTTGAGCCTGAATCATCTTGAAATTGTTAAGGAGATGCTTCGTCTTGTGATAGCCAGTTTTTAAACAGGGTTGTTTTTTTTTTTTATTTTTTTTTTTTTTTTTTTTTTTTTTTTTTTTTTTTGTCATAATTTCAAACTCCAACAAAGTTTGTTAACCCTAAGAAAACCGAATATCACAAAATCCCCACACTGAGTGAGAACAATGCACTAAGTCCAGGATTTAGCGATTTGACATCTCAAAGAACATACATATTGGAAGAAATCGCTGCCAGTCCAGCGACAACCGTTGTGTAGCGTGCTTTCCCGGGTCATGGGACTGGGGCCTAAGGGCTCTGGGTTTGAGTTCCACCGAATAAACCGACTTTTCTTCTTCCCCATTCCTCATTCCTTCATCCCTCCCAAGAGAGTGGCATTAGGGTTAAATGTGCAATTGGTTTTACAAACTTCTCTACCAAAAACGTGGCAGTCCTGATGAACATAATATAGCTGACAAAGTTGGTTTACGCAAATGGCAGTCTAATTCCTTGCCATTCTTGATTTTAGAAGTTGACATTTCAGTTTTGCTTGATAACTGCAATGCCAAACTCTTCAGCCCGCTGTAGATTTTTTTTAAATTTCCATTTTACATTTATTTGTATGCAAGAACTCTAAAAGTACAAATATGGGGAATGAAAGTCTAGGAGTTGACACCTTTCTCTATTTCCACCGGATTTCCCACCCGTAGGCATCTGATGCACAGACAATGTCAACCCACGGCATAACCCTGCTCTCTCCTCCTTGGAAGGCTTTAAGAATCTTTCAATTCACACAGTACCTTAAGCCACCATGGTTTTACTCCATTCTATCCAAGCCTAGACAAAAATCTGGATTTTTAGTGTGTTACACTCACAGAACATATTTGGCAGAGTAATCAAAAATTGTCTTTAGTTGTCCGTCTTGCTGAAGTGCTTCAAAATATGATTTTTATATCTATAAATTGAGGAGGCATATTTGTTTGATTTGGAAGTTGGGTGTTGAGGATACCCTGCTCGAGTGGTAGAGAAAGTTCTAAAACAACAAGGTTTGCGTAATTCCCCTCCCAGTAGATTGCTCAGTCTGGGATGAGTTTGTTTGGGAACATTCTTGTTGGATTAACAATCTATTTTCTACCGAAACAGAAAACTATCAGATGCCGGGTTTATTTTACATCACTCAAAATAGTGCATTTCAATTAAATGCACTGTGTGTGTGGAATCCATGCGCGTATAGTGTGGGTTAATCCCGGCTAACATGTATTGAAATGTGCCAGGCAAGATTTGTCAGGGGCAGCCAAGTTGAACGCGCGTGACAGTGAATCGTTTGCGTAAGAAAAGATGCGACTGGCTTTGCTCAGATCAGCTCAACTGCACCTGGATATAATAAGTTGCTTAAGAGGTATTACATTGAAATCTGCTAGTCACGAGATGGAGATTTAAAGACTGGCAGTGTCCATGTGCCATAACCTTGGTCCGGGGACTTGAGTCGGCGATTTCATGGCATGTTGACCTCAACTCGCTGATAGAGGTATTGAGTATATGCCTATTAGATGATACTGGGTTGTGATGTTGAAGGCATTTTGTATGTACACCATTACAGTGTACTGAGGTAGAGTTGATGCAGATTGAAAATATAGTTCTTTTTGAAGGTATTACTGAAGGTCTGGAAAAATGTACTTAAGAAGGTGAGCAGAATATATTAGAAATGACCTATGTTTCCCACCATTTCTTATCTATTTCTTTTTTTGAAAAATAAGAATTTCCTTCTAAGTATCAAAATTACCCAAGGAGTTTCAGACATTCTACATTTTTCCCAGAGGCAAATTGTATTCCTGTTTTGTTATGATTTGCTGCCATTTTGTCTATAACAGTAGTACAGTGTGATTCAAAATGATTGTTCCACGATGAATAAAAAAAATATTAAAAATATTTGTAATCTTTTTAGAATATTATTATTAACAAATAATTACTTTTTAATCACCATGTCAAAAATACCGATTTTCATGCATTTTATTTTCAAGTTATGGCCTCATATTTAGAGGGCTCCCGAAATGCCGCGTGTACAAATTTAGTACAGTAAACAATAGAAGATGAGCAAACATGTTAACAGTGGAATTCACAAACCAGGATCCAGAAAAACGAGATAGGCCAAGAACTTTCTTGTTTATTGCATTTATTCACCACAGTGAAGCACAAAATTATTAATATTTTCATGAAAGAAAATTGTTCCAAAGTCTGACCTTTAGCCAACTAAGGTGTATCACTTAAATTGAAACCTGGTTTGGATGTGTATTTTTCAATATCTTTTTGTTTTGCCTTAGTTAATAGTTAAAAACGGGTTCATTCCAAACCTTGAAGAATTCTTAACAGTCAAAATATAATTGCACTTGTTGTTGCATTAATCCCAACTTAATAATTGGCCAGTGTTATACTCATTGGGGCATTTATTACCATTTATCCACCAGAGTATGTAAAGCACACATTTAGTATCCCACTTGTAAAATTTGCACTTCAATTACAAATCAATAGAATCTTTTACACAGTCAAATCGATGTCCTTTATGACATTAGTGCAGATAATTGATTGCCGAACCAAAATGAAAAATTCAAAATTCCTGTGACAGCTTTTTAAATGTACTTCTGAAGTATTTTACAATTTTTAAGAGCCTATGCACAGTTTGACAAGAAAAAATCAGGATATTTGGGAACAATCCTTTTGACTCACACATGTAGCATTTATTGCCATTGTTCTGATCAATAGCAGAGGGTGTATTGCGTCAATATCCCACAAGCACCAGTTTTGGGAATTGCATCACACCTCACTAGGGTCTTTGATCCCACAAAATCTTATTCTTAACACTAAAAAGTCCTGACTTTTGCTCATTTTAGCCCACAATGTTATTAGGTTAATTTTTAGCATGATCATGAAAATGTCTTTTTACACCTGGGGATCAAAGAGAGAAAGATGCTTGCCTAAGGACATGTTACGCACATCGGCGGAAGTAACTGATTTCTGCTCAGTTAATATTGTCTAATATAACCTTTCAATACTCTGGAATATTCAGTGCAAAAGTTTGCACATTGGTTGAAAATGAATAAAATGTCATCACAATTTTCTTTTCCATCTACTATCAGTGACCAGTAGATATACATCCATGCAGCATGACTCGCGCAATCCTAGCACACCTGTTGATATCCAGTAAATCCACTCGTTATGCAGAGGATAGCCTACAAATTACTGTTCAACTGTATGCGTAATAACTATGGCTCTGTACTTCCAGATAAACAGGATTTCAGGTGCTCATCCCCCGAGATTAGATCGAGTATGTTTTTCCATGGACGCAAGCGCACGATCACTCGTCCTCTTTCACGAATATAAAACCTTAGGCTTCTACTTCTGTGTTCATTCACTTTTGACATATATTTGTCATCATTTTTTTTTCCAAAAAGGAAACAAAGATGAACAAAAATCATGAAACGTTGTTTGGCAGACTGTGACCTAACATCTTTTGTGGAACAAACTTAACTTACAGTAAATTGTCGCGTAACCCCATTGTCATTTCATTTATATTACACCGTGTTGTTAGCAAAGGTCGCTAGACCCCCCTTCTTTTGTTAAATTTCTAAATATCTGGTGGTAAATGAATGAGAAATAGGTCCCGCAATAAGTTATGGACTTGGTTCTGCACAAAAATTTTAGGTCACAGCTTACCACGCAACATATCCACCGTGAGGTTTTTTGTCACATAAGTTTTATTTTTTTCATAAAGATGAAATATACAGTCAAAATGATTGCCTCACAGTAGAACCTTCAAATTTTATTTTTAATCGCGATCGAGCCAGCTCAATCCAAACTGGGTAACGTTTCATATTGAAGTCCCAAGTATACAAAGCCCGGGGGGTACTCACTACTCGCCCAAACTTGGTGCGGGTGTGCGTCCACCGGGTAAAAAAATCGACCCACGTTTATAGTGACCAACTTGTAACAAAATATGACCCCTTTATATAGTTGTTCCGAAATTTTCGACCCAGTTATAGAGTATCTTATCAAAACGGCGCCATTTTCATAGTACCTTTTTCCACAAATCAAAAATCAAAACCATTTTCATTGTGATTTTAGCGAAAATCGGAAAAATTCACGCCATTCTTTCATAGTAAAATGCGACCAAATTGAAAAATTGACCATTTATATAGTAGCAATGAGCTCAAAAAGTGACCCCATCTTTATAGTAGATTGGTGGGGAAAATGACCCATTTTATAGTAAGGCGTGAAAATGTGACCCATATCGGCGGCACATGTGTACCTACCCTTTTCCACTGAGTACCCCCTTTTTTTTTTTTTTTTTTTTTTTTTTTTTTTTTTTTTTTTTTTTTTTTTTTTTTTTTTTTTTTTTAAAACGTCTACCCAAAACTGGACAGGGATAACCAGTCTATAACACCTGACATCTATTCAACTGCGTGGACAGTAACAAAGGCTCTGCAGTTCCAACTAAACAAAGGGGAATCTGAAGTGCTTTGTCTGCTGAATAGCAGGTGGATTTACTTGTCAATAATGCCATTATTTGCTTGAGTCAATGTAGTATAGTGTATGTCCCTTGATCACTGATATTCAGGAAAGAAATTGAGTTGCATTTTATTCATTTTCATGAAAATGTGCAACCTTTACAATTGCTATAACCAATAAATGGTAATTATAAAATTTATTATTATTTATAGTGGAAAAATGGTTTACTTCTGCGAAGTATGTAATCAAAATGAACAATTTTTCCTTTGATCCCATGGCCAATGTTGTTCTTAAACTTTTGGAACACTTTTTATCCTTAAGTACTGACATGTTTTAGTACAGTACAATATAAGCATATTGCAATGCATCATGGGATTGATTCAAAACACCCTCTGGATCAATAGTAAACTATAAATGTTGATGTCGACTGCAGTGCTGTTTACAAGCGCTATTGTCATCAATAGTGCCGCCCAGGGGTTGAGAAAATGTAAATTTCCCAGGAAGATAGTCGCATTTCTCACAGATTTCCCACTATAAATGTACAAATTTCCCTCCAAATGGCCAACTTTCCTGCGAAGGAGCTTCCCAAATTCCCCACTTTTTCGAGCCATGGTGCCGCCGCCATCACCATTGTCGTCGTCTTCAATTAATCATCATTGTCTTCACCGTAAACAATATTATTGTTATTGCCATCATAGTAAACATCATCCTAAAATCTTGGCTTCCACAAATGTCTTAAGCGCAGTGCAGTCAATTACATCGTCTGTAGGATCCTTACATGCCAAATCTAGTAATCTACCCGATTGCACACCCATTTTCATTACTCCGCATCCTGGAGAATTCAATCGCAAACCACTACAGGGACCTTGACAGATTTTCATCTTGCATTATTTACTCTATCACCATGTTTATTTATTGAAATTACACCATTCCTCTCACTCAGAAAGCCGCATTCCATTGCAATGGCAATGATATTTGATGTCGCATACTCCCCTGGGCCTTACCACTCTGGAATATCGCCTGCCGTGCTCTACTACGACAACCCTAAAAAGTGTCGAAAAACAGAGCATTATTGAATTCCTTTTTCACATAAGAAATAAGGGCATGACATTCGGGGCTCCAATCATTCACAGCACTCAACCGCGGCGGTTGGGGAAGATTGATTAAACGTTAGCAAGCCAAGATAGAGCTTGCAGGGACGGGATAACATTGATGATAGCGTCTCATGCCAGGCAGGTGGCCCAGGTTTTGTTTGAATATGTATTGTAGTATTTGAATTGCATAGGTTGTAGGTAATAAAAGAATGTATTGATATGAAGTCTGTATAATGCCAATTTTGAAATCCATAATATTTGCAGAAGGTAGTGGATATTTGTTTTCTGGAGTCTCGCTGGCTCGAATTACAAAAAAGTACGGCCTTGGTAACTTGATGCTATGTCTATTGAAAGAGAGATATGTTGTACTTTTAGCCCTCTGTTCAAACACCCATTCATTTCTTTGATAAGACTTGCAAATTATACTTCATTGAAAGCTGGGTAGTTAAGCTGCAAAAGGATGTCCAGTTAGTTATTAGATGCATTGCAAAGCATGTAGGAGCCTACATGCATGCCTTAGCTTTTCAGTAAAGTTGGGTTTTGAAGAGCTTTTGATTACATGTTATAGTTAAGAGGCAAAAATTTTTGTTTTCATAGCATGCTATCTTTGGTAGATAGCAGGAATAGCAATTGTGGTTATGTTTCATCTCATGCAAACAGCGCTGCACCAAAGTGTGGGCAAAGACGGCAATGCAAAATGCACACAATTTCCCACTGCTATGAAGGTAAAACAGTATAATCACTATCCATAGCAGAGAGCAACAAGAACAAATAGTGGGTAACAGAAAACGGTACACCAAACAGTTTTGTCTGCTATCTACTGGAGATAGCATAAAACATATTGTGTACAAACTGAAAGCATTTAAATGCTTTCTACCTACAGAAGAAAGCAGAAAAAAGTTTATATGGTATACTGTCTGCAGCACAGTTGTTTGAAAGTCTTTTATTGTGACAAAACAAGTGAAAAATAATATCAATGGTGACACAATTTTGACATGACTTGTGGGAATATTACAAAATTTCAAAGTAGACAAATATTATTTTCTCTATTAAAAGTATATTTGTATACTGATCTCTATGGAGAATTTATATAGGGTCAAAGAGCTGTGAGCCACAGTAGATGTGTACCGTACGAATTGCCTCCTACTATCTACATTAGATAGCATATCGTACAAACTTCTGTTGTCTACTGTAGATAGAAGGCATTTTGTATGGTGTGTTGTCTATGGTATAGAGTACACCATACATTGTCTTTTTCTAGCTATCTCCAGTAGACAGCAGACAAAGCTACAGTAGCAGATATGGATAATACTGTGGTATCCAATGTAGATAACTAGTAACAGGAATGGATTTGAATACTGTCAGATGGGATTGCAATTTGAGTAGCATGTGTTTGGTTGGGTTTAAAAATATAAAAGTAAGTATTTACTCTCTCATATAGAAGAAGACAATTTTGATTTCACTTTAAAGGGTTCACTCAAAAGGTGTATTGAAAATGGGGTTTTGGCTTCAACAATATTTCAGTCACAAGATTTAAAATCACAAATTTGCCCTAACCATTGGAAAATGTGACATGTGTTTGGTGGCATTTTCCTTTCTTTTTTTTGTTTTTGTTTTTTTTGGGTTGTTATATAAGGGAGACATTCATGTTTGATATAGAATCTCCCTTAATTGGTATCTATAACTACTAATTCTCCAATTCTCAACCTGATGACTCACAAGGACTTAAATGAGATTTTTTCTTACAATTTTCTATTCATTCACAAAATTTGGTAATCCATTGAAAGTGTGACCACACAGATTTCTTTTGTTTCGTGTACGTTTTTTTTAAAAATTTTTTTAATTGAGAGCATTCATGTTACAATACATCTCACTTATCGTCTCTATACTACTTTCCTCTCTTTTCTCAACTCCTATATTATACAATGACTCAACAAGATGGTATTCCAGCACTGTTATTGTTGTAAGCCTACAAAAATAATCATTGTCACTCTCCAGCACATAATCTACAATGCAATTTTGATTGCTAGTTCTGTGATAGACTGAAATTCCCATCTTGAATGCGCATTCAATTTGACAATTTACTATCAAGCTCAATTATACTACAGCTGTTTCCCCATGTGTAACACTGCTACACAGGCCCATCAATGGTTAGTAACATCCCGCTACTACATGCATAAAACTAACTATTTTTTTTGCATGTGGCACATTTTTCAGACAATTCTGAAGATGGTTTGTGTAAATACAAGGTGTGCTTGATTTCTTAAACGGCACTGTTTAAAGGATCCACAATTTCATCATAGCCAACATGCCTTTTTAATTGTATCTTGACCATTAGGTCATTTACAGTCATATATACTTTTTGTTGTGTATGGTTCAATAGAAAGCTTATCTCTAACTTGCATGTGACTTTGATGGTGGATTTTGATGATTAAGCAATCATGGCATCCTGCAGGCAATGTTGTATTTTCGATTGGTTTACCGACAGATAAATGCCAAATTAAGACTTTCATCTAAACTAATCAAAATCTGTTCATAAGATTGGTCTATCATACTAACAGAACTTGTTCAATGATATCAAATTCGCACCTTTTTCAGGCAAGTTGGGGATGAGGCTGAACATCAAATGCCTATTTCATTCATCGGTGATTAGTTTTGTATACTTGTTGGAGAGTTGAAAGTAAGGGATCAATAGAAGGATACTTGCTAATAGTAACATGTGAGAGTAACATTACATGATGATCCTAGAATAGGCTGCCTCTTATTTATTGCCATATCATGGCGTTATAGTCAGGATGTGCCGGATACTCATTATAACCCATTTTTTGAAGATGTTTTTAGAAAATAGTATTGCCCTTGTTGATATACACAAAATACACGGTAAAAAAGCTCTTCACTCCGTTCACAGCAGCTATAGATGTTTATGTTAACAGAGTTGCCTTGGGGCATAAATGCCACTCAATAATGTTCAGAGAATATCTGAGTATTATTTTCTTAAGAACATACAAAAGTTGTAACTTGAGCATCAAATCAACACGTTCCAATGAATCCATCCCACAATCCTGCTCGGCTTTACAACCAATTACACAGAAATGCGCTTTGGTAGATGTATGCGTGTAGAGACATATATTAGTGATAATATGGGCATGACATATGAGTTTACCAAGTGTGAAAAATTGATCCAACCACATTTTAACAGTAAGTTGCTTTATAAATCAGTGCCACGTCTTTGGGATTCACACCTGTGCCGTTATTTATGCGCAATAGTATTGGCTTAAGCTGGTCTCTTACTAGCCCTTTCAAATGGTGCCCAATTCAATATGTAATTGCCCACGCGTCATCATCTAACCACAGCGATTTCTTGTGTAATTGGTTGTAAAGCCGAGCAGGACTTTGTTGGATGGATGCATTGGAACGTGTTGACTTGATGCTTAAGCCTAGCGAGATCGTAAGCATGTGTATACGGCGGCAATCCAGTGATACAACATGCAGGCAATTAATTGCTTAGTGTTGAATTGCTTATTATGGGAATGAATTGCTTAGTGTCCTTAAGGTTGAAATATTACTGTTTAAAGGATTCAAAAGAATTTCCCCATTAATTTAGTTATTTTTTCTCCTTTCTGATATTTTTTTTTTCTTTCATTTCTTCCATTTTCCTTTTTGTATCTTAATATTTTCCAGTCGTAGTTTCCTTATTGTCAAATGCCATCTTTTTTACCACAATCCAAACTAGAAAGTACATAAAGAACTTATTAGTGTTCTTCAGGCTCCCCATCACTTATACAAAGTACTGTTTAATATCCGCCACCACACTCTGGCTAATGAACCTATCTTCCCACACAAGGTATCCTCCCCACAAGTCAACCAAAAATGATTGGTCTATAACATAAAATAACTGTTAATGATTTGATGTATCCTTTTTGTCTTTCCCCCCTTTTGATGTCCTCTGCCTTTACTTTTTTTGACTTTCTCTCCTTCCTTGCTTGCATCTTTTTTCAGCGTGGGGTTTTACTGCTTGTATCTATTTGCTTATGTTATTTTCAACACAAACTAGTTGAGAAGCGTTGAAATTGTTTTATCATAGCTGTTGTTATATTTCATTACGAGCGAGCTCCCTACCATCACTTGCACACAGTTACTATTACTATCTACCCCAGCCCACCCTATCCTCCTGTACATAAAACTAATCCAATCTACCCATCCATGTACCCTTCCCATAACTCACTCACCATGTAATCCTTTCCCAGCTCAACCCAACCAAGGTAACCCTTCCCAAACTCATTCCAAGCCTGAATCCATTTGAGGCTCTAACTCTTTTCAGTCTTTTGGGTTACTTGACTGCAATTAAGATGGTTAATGGTACTTGACAACTATCCCATAGAGACTTCTTATCCTGCAATAACAATTCATAGGGACATTTATTTAAAAAAAAAGTTTACTCGACTAGATTTACACTTGTTGAGAGATCAATTGGTAGTTTTCTATATTATTGAATGTCACAACTTTCAGAGTATTTTACTTTTTATTTGTGAAAATCAGACATTTCGTCCAATGTTATGGTTGATCGGAATGTACAGCATCACACAGAGGAAAAAAAAAAACTATTTCTTATGTTTCGTATTGTTTTTCAAGCAGCTACATTTACGTTGTTTTTTCATTTTTTTCAAGCAGTAAGATTAAGATAATTACAAAAATACATTAATTTTTGGGGTTAAAAGTGTTTTTTTTTTTTTTTTTTTTTTTAATTTAAAAAAAATAGTATCATTAACAAATGATAACATTTTAGATTAAAAAACAAAATTGCAATAAGTAAATTAAGTTAATCAATTTGCCATTAATTACCAATTAAAAACCTTCTGGACCTTTAATTTGCCTATATCTTTTTGGTCCATTTTTCGAAGTTTGCACTTGCCCCCCACTTATCTACACACGGTTTGAACCTATTGACTTCAATTTGGCACAAAACTAGTTTTAGCGTATATACTATGATCCTATGATAGGATTTTGTCTAAAACCCTTTAGTTTTTGAGTTCATTGATTTTTGTATGCCACCAGCCTCAAAAATTGCGAGAGAAGTTTGAACGGTTGCCATGGCAACACATATATAATTTTCTTGTGCCGTGACCTTGGACCTCTTCGCTAATTTAGCATCCGGAGGTCGATATGATCCTAGACACATATATTAATTGAAAAAAGGCTCCTCATACCGCAATTTTTGGTATACACTTGCTTGTATTCAAAAGAGAAACTAGGTGCTGTGATTGCAATAATCATAATATTGTATGAAACTGATGCCATGTCCCCCCCGTACTAACATTGTCCAAGAAGAAAATATTGCATCTGAAGATGCAAGATACTATATCCTCTATTGTGTGCCCAAATGAAACGTACTCTTAAATGACCATGTCTTGATAGTCCAATACCTTTAGAAAAGGTAAGTTTTTGTTTCACCAAAACCATATTCATTGTAGGGACAGTTTGATAAAAGCGATACTTGAGAAGAGACATTTTGCCTCCTCAACTATGTCACCCATCAAGTAATCCCCACTTGCAGCAGTGTGATACTTACCAATTTCCACCCATCCTTAGCAGCAAATACAGAATCGCATCTTTGTAATACTTGCGAAGCAGGCTACAATATAATTGGATTAAATCGTGTTGAATCTCTGCCTTACAGATGTAATATGCTGCAATTAAAAAGTAATCAGCCACAAATCGTGAGTGAGTTATAGCTTGCTATCAGCACTGATTTCCTGGGTCCGCACGCTTCCCTCTCCGATCCTTTAACACTAGCCTAATTTTGTCAGGATCGATCATGTTGAGTGGGTCACAATTTTAATGATGTTGGGATTATTGTAATTGTTTATCATGATGTTATTTGCCTAAATTAGTAAGTCTTCATATTACA